>VNJR01002576.1:0-13201 GCA_008042585.1 Drosophila punjabiensis | reverse complement strand
TCTGGAGACTGAGATCCTAGCAGCCGCGACGAGGATCAAAGAGGCAAAAGCCCCTGGCCCCGATCTCGTTCCTAACAGAGCTCTAAAACTTGCTCTTCCGCTTCGCCCGGACTTGTTCGCGGCGACCTTTGACAAGTGCCTCAGGGAAGGTACCTTCCTCAAGAGGTGGAAAATTCAGAGACTGGTCCTGCTGCCGAAACCTGGGAAGCCGCCAGATGACCCATCGCCTTCAGACTAATCTGTCTGATTGATGGGGCGGGCAAGGTGCTGGAGGAGCTGATCCGGACAAGGCTGGAGAAGGCCATCGCGGCGGCCGGCGACCTTTCTGAACTCCAATTCGGCTTCATGAAGGCTACGTCGACGGTCGATACCATCTCCAAAGTGGTGGACATCGCCAAAGACGCCATTGCGGGTACACGGTGGAAGGGCGGGGCGAAGGAGTACTGCCTGATAGCCACGCTGGACATCCGCAAAGCCTTCAATACGGCGAGATGGGGCTGTATCCTGGATGCTCTAACTAGCTTCGGGGTACCCCCATACCTGCTGGAGCTGCTGAAAAGTTACTTCAGAGGCAGAGTCCTGAGGTACGACTCGGACGGCGGCGTTAGAACGGCCGAGCTTTCCTGCGGAGTTTCGCAAGGGTCGATCTTGGCTCCGTTGTTGTGGAACGCCATGTACGATGGTGTCCTGCGGCTCCCCGTTCCGGGACGAACCGAGCTCGTGGGATTCGCTGACGACATCGCCGTAGTTACGGTGGACAAGGATCTGTCCGGAGCTGAAGACCTGTGCAATATGAGTATTAGCCGTATCAGCTCGTGGCTGGCTAGTGTCGGTCTTTAGCTAGCGCCGCAGAAGATGGAAGTCGTTTTGGTGAGCAGCCGGAAGAAGATGGAGTTCGCGACCATTCACGTGTGCGGAGCATCGATCAGATCGTCCAGGGCTATCAAATATCTGGGCATGATGATCGACACTAGGCTGTCCTTCCGCGAACACCTCAGGTACGCGAGCGAAAAGGCTACCACAGTGGTGAGAGCAGTCAGCAGGATGATGCTAAACCACAGGGGACCCATGCAGGCGAGCAGGACGCTTCTGTCGAGCGTTGCGAGAGCCAGCATGCTGTACGCGGCACCAGTCTGGGAGCATGCGATAGCGACCCCGGTTTACAGTCGTGGTCTGAACTTGGCCCATCGTCTAGCGGCACTACGCATCTGTAGCGCCTTCAAGACGGTGTCTGATCAGGCCGGGTTTGTCCTGGCCGGCACTCCGCCGTTGGACTTGCTAGCAGCAAAGAGAACCTGCATTTACCGCCAGACTAGGGGTAGGGCACTGACACTCCGGGAGAAGCAGGAGTTACGAACCGCAGCGAAGGACGCCACTCTAGCAGCGTGGCAGGATCGGTGGGGTTCAGCGGCCAAAGGCAGATGGACGCATCGCCTGATCCCACACCTGGAAAGCTGGCTGAAGAGGAAGCACGGTCAGGTAAACTTACACCTGACCCAGATTCTTAGCGGCCACGGATGCTATCGTAGCTACCTACGACGATTCGGCCACGAAGACATCGATACCTGTGCGTGCTGTCACGGGCAACGCGTGGAGACGGCGGAACACACCGTCTGTGAGTGCGAGAGATTTGCTTGGGAGCAGACATCCTTGGAGGCCAGGCTGAGGACCACTATATCAGTGGAAAACCTGGTTTCGCTGATGCTGTTATCCGAAGCAAATTGGCAGGCTGTGTCGGACTTTGCTGCGAGGGCCATGACAGGACTTCGAGCAGAGGAGCGGCGCAGGAATCAATCCCCTCTTTCTGTAAATATTAAATAAATAAATGAATTTAAAAAAAAAATCACATATACAAACTTTTGTACAGAAATGCTTACACAGCATTTCTTAGGGTATGGGCCGAGCCTTAGCGAAGCCAACCGAATCATATAATAAACACTGTGGTTTACTTTAAACCATATACATCCTTGGGACATCTGTACACCTATCCACGAACGAAGAGGATTATAATGCCTACTACGCTCTTGTTTCTGATACCCTTGCAAGCAAATGGATAAATATAAGTGCTACAAGTGCTACAAAGAAAATATTTAAAACAAAAAGAAAAAAGTGGCAAAAAGAGAATAAACATGAAATACAAGAAAAATTACGAATTCAAATAAAAACCAAGAAGTGTTTAAATTAACGCCGAAGTGCAAAGAAACAATTATTATATAACAAAAAAAAAATATATATATATATATATATGCCAAACCTCCAACTTTTAGCATAAAAAGTACATTCAGATAGCAATGAAAAATTTATAAAAAAATTACATATATACATACACGCGAAATTAAATTTCCTCCGCAACTCCAGTGTATGGAATCATCAATCGCAGATATAGTACATACGGATAGCAACGGAAAAATAAAAAATTTTATTTCTCAAACTCGATAAGCTGCTCATATACAACAACCCACACAAACATATGCATATAGAACTCAATTCCTTTGCAAAGCCAATGTATGGGATCATCCATCGTAGATAAAGTACATACGGACTGCGAAAGAACTAAAAAAAAAACAACAATGAACACATACACAACCCGATCAGCCAACAACAACGGCCACGGTCGAGTAGTACCTCGCTCAACACCCGACATTCTTAAAAAAATTAATGCTTACACTTTTTAGCAAACATAAGCAAGTCAAGTCTGACTAGCTGGCAGCAGCGGCTGAAATCGAACAAAGTTATACACTGAAAGAAAACTGAATACGCAATTTTTCTAATTGGCCAAACAAAAATATTTATACTTATATTTAATAAAAATAATACAAAAATAGTAAAAAAGGACATACAAAAAAATAAAAATAATAGTAATATACCATATATATGTAATCACTATTGCATATATATATATAACCAGTTGATATCGTACCGTTTTACGAAAAGTACTAAATAGCACAACATTACAGATAAACTCAACAGTTCGTTCACAGAACACCAACACCCAACTACCAGCATAAGTACATTGATTTACACTAATTACTATACTAAATAAAAAAAAATCCTTCTAAATACCAAAAGTATATAGATAGAATATAAAAACTTAAGAAAAAACACACCAAATTAATTAAACATAAGTAAACACACAAAACTAACTCTTAAGAATACAGATACACATACACAAAAAAAAAAACACAAATCTTAAATTTTCTCCAAATAAACTTATCCCTAGAAGAAGATATCCTCTCGATTGTCCGATTACAAACCATTGTAAGAAACAAACACATTGTATTTAATCTTAAGTTACCAATCTTCGAAAAAATTAATACCAATTCTACAGAGTTGTACCACTACCCAATAAAAGCAATCAATTCATAAAAGTACCAAATTTCGTGGCTCACAATAAAGAGTCCACTAGAGAATTCAATTTTAAATGCATGACGATTAACAAAACAATGTTCTGCAAAAAACCGAAAGACACAATCATACATTCGGTAACACAAAAATGCTTAAACAGCTTACTGCATAAAGTAAGCCAAAAAACCTGCGACGTGCAGGAATTCGGCGAAACAACGGATATATTTGAACCGGAAGAAGGTTATATATTTATATTCAATGGAAAAGACATCAAAATAAACACCATTTGCGGGCTAAACACCGCCCTACAAGGCTCAGCAATCATAACACACAACGATATCACTTATGATACCACAGAGACAATTGCAACGGAACACTTGGAATATTTCTCCCACCTCTTAGGGTGCTTACAGTAAACCATAGAACTCAAAGGGCAAAACAGATTACACCTACAAGCCATAGACCTTGGAAACATCATCGAAACAAACTACCCAACAACATGCAGTCGTCATATACAGCATAACCGGACTATTAGCACTGGCCCTGATCATTACATGGTGGAAAGCTAAACCCAAGACCATTACAGGAACTCAACCCCGAGAAGTTGTCACGCCGACCATCCGTTCCATATGGCCGTCGCTCTAATCTGGGGGGGAGGAGGAGTTACCGGCAGTGCTCCTCACTCCACCGGCACCACGAAATCCAGCTAGTCGGGATATCGACACCCGGCCTGACTTAGCTGTATATATAGAGCAATGCACTCAGCATATTGACACAGATAGACAGCTACACACATATAGAAACCTTTGTACAGAAATGCTTACACAGCATTTCTTAGGGTATGGGCCCAGCCTTAGCGAAGCCAACCGAATCATATAATAATATATAATATAATATATAATATAATATATAATATATAATATAATATATAATATAATATATAATATAATATATAATATAATATATAATATAATATATATATGACTTGCAAAGCGAGAACAACTGTGGTTGACTTTATTTAAATCATATACATCCTTGATACATCCTTGGGATATCTGTACACCAACTTCCGCGTTGCTCGGCAGGCGAGCGCGGCGGGCTCGAAGGATTTGGGGATTTGAAGGACTTCGCCCTTAAGCCACAGCAAGGCTCGTTCCGACACAGGGTTGCCGGCCCTAAGTAGGCTCTGTTCGAATACAGCTGGTTTGACCACTCAGCTGCGAACCTTATAGTGGGCACGGACGCTTTACACGCCTGACTTGAGGGAAGGCAGTTTCAAGACCTGCCCATGTCTCGCTAAGTGATTGGAGTCAGAGGAGTATTACGTAAGTGATTCACGGGATATGCCGCTCGCATTGGCCGTACCATAGTACGTTTCCAGGAGGTACCACGAGGATGACCTTCTCCGAGAAGAAGGTAGTGTCTATCAATCCGATATTCAACTTCGAGTCAAATGGTGCTCCATTTGAGCCAAGGAATATTCATCGTGACTTTCCGTTTATTTGACCCTTACCATCCGCTTTTACATTGTTCACTTAACTGAAAACTCTTTCCAATTTTGCGTTCGACCACGGCAACGAAAAAAGTCTTAGCGCAAATGATGCTGAAATTGTTTGTCTCCTGATCAGATGGACGATTTTACATTGAAAAAAAATCTCTTCAATTGTAGTGTATTCACATATGAATTCTTATCACTCAGAATAAATATTGAGCGGCAGCACTTGGTTAGCGGAAATCACAACACTTTGTTGTTATGCCAATAATATACATAGGGCATTGCCTTTGTCACTCAGCGACAGCGTGCCAAGTGCCCACACACTTTTCAAGTGCAAACGTAATATAATATGCACTCATTGCATTCATCGTTCCCACGCTGACCGCTTATATACATATGTGCATGCATAACTCTCTCGCTCTGCCCGTCATACATATTGTCACTTTAATTATATATAAAATATATATATCGGCTACTCTGCCACTGTCCTCGGCAGCAGCGCAGCCTTTGTATGGAAGGTTTAGAATAAGTACAATTGTAACCAAGGAACACTGATGAATAAACCAGAGCAGCGACTCGACATGTCGCTCTCAAAAATAAAAATAATAAATAAATGATTGAAATAATAAAGTATGATTGTGCTACATTTTATTTATCGAAGGAAACGCGGTTATTACATGGCGACCGTCACAGTGTTCCTAAAATATTAAAATATTTAAATCTAAAACAAAACGAAAAAATGTGAACAATTAAAAAAAAAAACAAACAAACAAAGTTTAAGCGAAAGCAAAAGTTGAAGCAACATCGAGTGATGATTTCCAAAAACAATATTATGTGAAAACCGTTGAGAGAAAACTGATCAAGCAACACTGAGTGATGATTTGCAAAAACAATATTATGTTGAAACAGGTGAAACAAGAAAACTGATCAAGGAAAACGCTTATCAATGGAAAGGTTTATCTGAGACAGACAAAGTCGAACGAACAGCAGCAGAGAGCAAAGTGTGGAAGGCATGGCAAATCCTTCTACACCACTGAGGGAAACAAAAGGTGTGGGAGGCAAACCGCAGGCTACACCAACGCAGGAGGCATATGAGTGCGGAGGCAGTCCGCCCTCTGCACCAACGTGGAAAGCACCTGCTCCTGTTGAGCAAAGGGACGCTCCAAGCCTACAAGAGGCCCTAGAGTTGTGTCCCAACGATGGACCTCGCCCCCTCACAATAGCTGAGGACAGGGCACGATAGGAGTCCAGCAAACCTATTCACAAACGAAAAAGAAGTGAAAAAAGGGTAAAACTCCTGCAACAAAGAAGACTACTAAAGGACTACAAGAACATTGCAATGACCTCGCAGGAGAAGGAAGTGCATGAGCGAAATATTAAAAAATTGGACAAAATACTTTGCCAACGAGCAACGAGCGCGTAAGCGCTGCTCGAAAAATACTAACCACTGTTAGGCTATATACTAAAAACATATAACTGATATTGGTTTATATAGAGCAAGTTTTCTCAATTTTCAATTTTATCGAAAGAAAATCTTTGCGATTATGCCAGAGACATTTTATTACATTTATTTAATTAATGAAATTTGAATTCCTAAATTCCTAAAGAAAGCTAGGCAGGGAAATATGCAAAAACGGGAATGTTTATGTATTTCTATTTAAAAATTTCTTTAAATGAATGAATAACAATAAAATAAATAAATTCTCTACAGAAAATAATAGTTATTATAATAATACCTATATATTTGTTGTAGTTGTTGACGTTAAGTCAGTGGACTCCACTGCTAACGTTATTAACAAAGTAGAATCAAACAATATTGACCTATATTGGGTATATATATACTTAATTATAATCGTTGTCATCATGAGCGCAATTTTTTTTTTAAATACACAAGTTGCACAACAAATGTTTAAAAAAGAAGTATTTAAATAGAGCAAACGATCTAGATAAGATTTAAAAAAAGCCTAAATTTAATACCCATTTATTGGATGATTGTCAATTCTCTAAATATAAATTTTAAATTAAATTATGGCATTTAATACAATAGAATTTGATAGCTGTCTTGATGAAACAATTATTAAAGACCCAGAATTTAAAATGCGTGCATTAACTAGATACTTTGCCATACGTCCCAGTAAAGGTAAAATTGCATAGATAATATTGCCATGGAATGGAACGATTTGTATGCGAAACTAAATAAAATAAAAACAGAATTCGATAAATCTTACAAATCTCTTAATCAAAACAGACCAATTCAAGGGAGCACAATAAAGAAACATGCAGAAATATTAGTCAACTGCTTTAACGAGGCGCGTATATTAATACATGGGGAACGAGAAAAATTAAATGATGATTATTGGTCAAGAGTATCAAAATTCTTGAAGAGGCTTAGAGAAAATCTAATATCGATAAAAGAAAAATTCAATTTAGATATCTCTGTATAACAACGGTAGGTGAAGTGATTGCCAAGTTGAAAAGTAACGTCAAAGGCGAGACTGTAGAAGTATTATCAGCGAAGCTAATGAATCTACAGCAACGCAACAAAACTGCCAATCAATACACATCAGAGATTGAGCAGATGACGAAGGCTTTAGAAAGTGCGTATATAACAGACGGCTTAACACTAGAACTAGCTAGAAGTTATTCCACACAGCACGCAGTAAAAGCAATGACTAAAAACTGCACGATTGATAAGGTAAAGCTTATCATGCAAGCCGGCAATTTGAATACAATGAATGACGCCGTTTCAAAACAGTAAACAGTTGCACAGAAGCAACTGGATAACCCAACTCGGTCCTTTACTACAACAACTATACACAGCGCGGCGGAAACCGAGGACGCGGAAGTTATAGAGGCAATTTCCGTGGTCGTAGTAACAATTATAGTTACTACAACAACACCAACCATAACAATGGTCGCAGAAACTACAGGGGAAACTCAAGGAGCCGTGGCAACTCGAGCAGAGGCTACAATAACAACAATACAAATAATGTAAGAGTAGCCAATGACACTTCGGGAAACTCCCAAAACCCTTTAAATATTCAACAGTAGATAAAGTAACAGTTCATACTATCAATCTCAGCCAAAATATATTCGTCTCATTCACCCATGTGGCTACCGGAAAAGAACTTGTCTTTTTGGTAGACACAGGTGCCAAAATCTCTATAGTAAAAGAAAATTCCGAAATATTTCAAAACGTACAAGATAATAACATAATAGATATCGGGGAATAAGCCAAGAAATTACAAAATCCAAAGGCAAACATCAATTGAAATACAGACTACCAAGTACATAATTCAACACGATTTTCATATCGTAGACTTACATTTAGATCTCCCTTGTGATGGCATATTAGGAATTGATTTCATTAAAAAATACAATTGTCAATTAGACTTTCAGCCATCTGAAGATTGGCTCATAATAAGACCAAACAATTTAAAATTTCCAATTTATGTTCCAATAGCATACAGTTCTGGCAATAATTCAATAATTCAATACTTCTGCCAGCAAAATCCCAAGTCGAAAAATTGAACTTAATTCAAAAGAGGACAGTGTATTAATTCCAAATCAAGAAATTCAGCATGGCATTTACATTGCAAATACCATAGCAACATCCACTAACGCTTTTAAAAGGCTACTTAATACAACAAATACCGACCAAGTAGTCTGTACAGATGATCTAACATATGAATCACTTTCGAACTACGATGTAGCCAACACAAATCTAGACAATAGAGAAAAATCTGTACTATCTCAACTTTCAAAAAACTTCCCTCTACAGTTCAAGTCACAGCTTTCTAGCTTATGCACCCACAATAGTGATATATTCGGATTGAAAACCGAATCAATAATCACAAAAATTTCTATAAACAGAAACTGAGATTAAAAGATGATGAACCTGTATACATTAAAAACTACTGAATCCCACATAGTCAGGTGGACGAAATTCAAAAGCAAGTCGGAAAATTAACCACCGACGGGATAGTCGAACCCTCTGTATCTGAATACAATAGCCACTTATTGCTTGTCCCTAAAAAGTCAGCTCCAGGTTCCGAAGAAAAGAAGTGGCGTTTAGTAATTGACTATCGTCAGAATAATAAAAAATTACTGTCTGATAAATTTCCATTCCCTAGAATTAATGATATTTTAGATCAACTAGGTCGAGCAAAATACTTTTCACCAAATAGAACTCGAAAAAAGCTCGAGAGATATAACTTCCTTTTCAACGAGCAATGGCTCGTATCGTTTTACGCGATTACCTTTTGGTTTAAAAATAGCGCCAAATTCATTTCAGAGAATGATGACTATTGCATTCTCTGGACTTAAACCTTCACAAGCATTCCTTTATATGGATGATTTAATAGTTATAGGTTGCTCCGAAAAACATATGCTTAAAAACTTAACAGACGTTTTTGAGAAATGTAGGAAATACAACCTAAAGTTACATCCACAAAAATGTTCATTCTTTATGCAAGAGATGAATTTTCTAGGTCATAAGTGCACAGATAAAGGAATTCTTCCAGACGACAAGAAATACGACGTCATGCAGAATTATCCACCCCCACACGATGCAGACAGCGTAAGACGTTTTGTAGCATTCTGCAATTACTACAGACGATTCATAAAAAATTTCGGCGACTATTCTCGGCACATAACACGATTATGTAAAAAGAATGTTCCTTTTGAATGGACAGCTGAATGCCAAAACGCATTCGAATACTTAAAAACGAAACTTATGGAACCTACCTTGCTACAATATCCCGATTTCAGTAAAGAATTTTGTATAATTACTGATGCAAGTAAGCAAGCATGTGGAGCGGTTTTAGCTCAAAACCATAACGGACTCCAACTTCCCATTGCATATGCATCAAGAGCCTTTACCAAGGGAGAAAGTAATAAGTGTACTACCGAGCAGGAACTAGCTGCATAACACGTTTATTACGGACGGAACAGAATATAAAAATTCGATAATTGAAGACTTATGTAAATACTTAAATATCAAAAACATAACTTCTCCTGCACACCATCACCAGACTGTCAGAACAGTGGAGCGAAGCCACAGAACCCTAACGAGTTCATACGCTCATACGTCTTTGTTGATAAAACAGTGTAAGGATGTGTCTCCGGCCGGGGTGATCCTCAGCGGCCCAGAGTTCCTCCCAGAAAATTTATGATTTTGAGACGGCCGGGACATAAGGTGCCGTTAATTTTTAAATTAAATTTTGCCAGAAAAGCGATTAGTTCGAGGGGCCCTGGAAACGTCCAACGGCACGGCCTCCCGTTTCCGTCTCGCTCCGCCTCGGCCCGGAACAATCCAACGGCCGCAGAGATAAGCGAGCGAGAGGGAAAGGGTTTGCGCGGGAGGACGGGAACGGAACTGGTGGCCACCTCGACCGAACCCGTGCCTGGAAAACGTCCAACGGCAACGGCCTCTATTTCCGTCCCGCGCCGCCTTGGCTTGGAACGATCCAACGGCCAGAAGGAGTGAGCGGGAGGGAAATAGATCCGGGGGAAAATGGGAGGGAAACGGTGGCCACCTCGCCTGGGTTCGCGCCTGAAAACGTCCAACGACAGCGGATTTTCGTTCCGTATCGCCTCGCCTCGGGTCTGGAACAGATCCAAGCGGCCACGGGGGAGTGAGCAAGAGGGAAGAGTGGCTGCGGCGGCGGCCCCGTTACAAATGCCGGATGAAAGAAATAGGCGAAGAACGTAAGCACATGGTTTTGAGGGTTATTTTATTTATTAATTGAATCAACTCCTACGTCGGCTGCTGGGCGCTGCGCCCCTAGCCCTCTCCAAGTTTAAAGTGCCATCTGGCCACGCTAACCCTTGTTTGGCTGCGCGCCCGGCTTTTCCGTGCCGGCGGCTACGCTTGGTGGCGGGGAGTCCTGGAGCGGTATCCCTCTGCGTGTCCTGCGACCAGGATTCGCTTGTCTCCTTCTCGGAGGAGGTTCGCGGCCACGTGTCCGTTTTTTCACTACTTTTCAGGATCTCGATCAGCGCTCGCTTCCGTCTGGTTCAATAATTGCCAATTGGCTTGGTTTCGCCGGTGCTGTGCCGAGCTTGCATTTGACTACCGCCGCGGCAGCGGCAGCGCAGTCCCTTTGGCGGTCTTCTCTATGTTTCCCCTCTCCTTTTGGCTGCTGGGCAGGCTTGGTTCAGCCGGCGCTGTACCGAACTTACACTTGCATACCGCCGCGGCAGCGGCAGCGCAGTCCCCTTGGCGGTTCTCTCTCTGTCTCCCCTCTCCTTCTGGCTGCTTGGCAGCTTGATGCTGCGGGTGCTCTGCCGAACTTGAACTTGAAGTTCTCGGTCGGCCGGCACGAGCGGCGCGTGCCGATCGTCGGTCGGTTACCTCTGCCGCGAGGGGAAATTGCAGCCGTAGGCGGCTCTCTTGGTGATTCTTTCTGTCCCTTTTGTTGTGCTGCTCTTCGCTGCCGGGAGGGAAAATGTCATGGCTTTGGCCGTGTGTGTGTGTGTGTCTTCATGCCGTTGTGTGTGTTAAATCTTAGGCTAATATTAAAGGTAGAGATAAGTACTATAAGTATTTAAATTATAACATAGGGGGGTGACATCGTCACAACTGATTGGGATGTATGGCTACAATACTTCGTATACTGCTTTAACACAACCCCCTTTATGGCACATGATTATTGTCCATACAAACTAGTCTTCGGGAAAACTTCAAAATTTACCAAACCAATTCAATAGCATAGATAGAATAGAACCATTATATAATATAGAAGATTATGCTAAGGAATTTAAATTTAGATTAGAACAGGCATATAAAAGAGCCAAGTAGGGGGGGAAACCACAGAAGCGGGTCAGCTTTGATCTTTAATCGGTAATGTGGGTTATTAATTAGATAAATTGAGGATACCTGTCCCCTGTCACCCTCTTAAAAGGGTTGGGTAATAAAATTGAATTAGGGTCAGTGATTGAATGGTGTGAGGGCACGTGAGAAACGTGTGTGGAGCGCTTTCGCCACGAAAACGCACTCGAGACGGTTGCGAGTGCGATCGCGAGGGAGCGATATTGCAACGCGTTCGATCCGCCTCCGATAATTTGTCTCACGCCCAAAAGGGATGAATGGTGAAAAGGTCACATGCCTCTGGTGCAGTCCCGTCCGTTAAAAAAATGAACGGCACGATCCTTAAAGGGATGGAGGGTAAAAAGGTCAACAAAAGCCGGCGCACACCTGCGACCACACAATGCAATGAAGAGGGAGGGATGAAAAGGTCAACCGAGATTTTAGGGAGAGGCACTTGTGTGTGATTCCCTTTTACTAAAGGACAGGCACGGGCGAACCAAGCGAAAAAGGGATGGAGGGTGAAAAGGTCATAAACTGCAATCATTCCATTCTCCCTTAGCATATACCACCTGCAATGATGTGAATGAAGGCTCAAGTATTAAATTCAGAAGAGCCAACCTTAACGTTAGGGTGGGTGGTATGGGAAAAGGTCCATCGCACACAAATTGCCCCTTCTACTTCAAAGTAAAAAACAAGAATTTGAACAATTTAGGTACCTCATCAAACCTACTCTAACACAAGGGTGGGGTGATGGGTAAAAAGGCAGATCAGATCGTGTCGAAAGCAAAAACCGGACAAAATGTTGCAAACTTAGGTGGATGGTCTCATCCTAGAACCTAAACGCAGAGTTCTAGAGTCTCATGTTTCACTTTTAGTTCGAGTTCCAATCGATTTCGACACGTCGGTCTTCGCCTGAAATTTCTCTCTCAAAAAGAAAAACCCAAGTTTCAAGTGTTTGTGAAAAATATAAAAATTTAACATTTTTAAACAAAACAAAAAAAAATATAAACATTTAAAACAAAAAACAAAACAAAACAAAACTAGATCCATTTTTTTAAAACAAAATATAAAAAACAAAAAATATCATCAAAATTAAATTAATCAAGCTGCAACAACACCAAAATCATCAACACCTTCAGCACCAGCACCAGCTCCACCTCCACCGGTAACGCATCGAATTTGCCTCTTGGGGTCAGTCAAGGGGATTTAGATGCACTCTTGAGAGACATACAAAAAGACCCCCTTATGCTTGACCACAGGGTAAGCGTTAGCAGTAGAACATACTGCGCATATTGCCAAATATATTTGAAAATGGGTGTGCAATTAAAAAGTCATCTCCGCACCGAAGCCCATAAATTATTATCCACACAAAATATAAATGGAAGTGTGAAGAAGATACTGGATGGATTCAAGGGACGAATTCTCCAATACATGTTCGTTAATGAGGGGGCTGCACTCAGAAATCCAATGGAATTTTTTTAAAAAGCGGCTCTAGCTTTGCTCCCTCATTTAAAAAATGCGTTGAACAAACACCATTGCTCCAAAATCAA
>VNJR01002571.1:0-13045 GCA_008042585.1 Drosophila punjabiensis | reverse complement strand
ACAACGCAGGCATTACCACGCCTTCCGGGATTACCGATGCTGACAATGCTGCTGATATGCGAGCCGTCCTAGACACCAATGTCCTGGGATTCGTGTGGTGTGCCCGTGAGGCCTTCCGCTCGCAGCAGAAGCGTAATGTCACCGACGGTCATGTGGTGGTAATCAACAGTGTGGTCGGCCACAAAATTCCCGCAATGCCGGGCTTTACATTTAAGATGTACGCCCCCTCGAAGTTCGCTGTTACCGCTTTGACGGAGGTCCTGCGGCAGGAGTTCCAGCTGAAAAAGACTCAGACCAAGATCACAGTAAGTTTGGAGAAGGCCTGCTAAAACAAACATAAAAGTTAATACTTACCGTGACCACTTTAATATATGTATTTGCGTTAATAACCAAAGATAGTGGGCTGATCTTATATTACCTACCTCACTGACTCTTATCTATATTATCTGTTTTCTTTGTGGATCATTAATATATGAATATAATATTGACAAACCTATATGAAAGCTGATAATGTTGGGCCACTAATCCTTCTATTATTATTTTCTAATCCACAGAGCATTAGTCCTGGAGCAGTCGACACCGAGATCATTGATGATAGAATTAAGGAGATTATGCCGAACTTCCCCATGCTGCGGGCTGAGGACATAGCCGATGCTGTCTCCTACTGCATCCAGACCCCTCCAAATGTCCAGATCCATGAGCTGACCATTAAACCCATAGGCGAATCATTCTAGTCGATGCATGAGTAGATGGAATTGGACGTTTCATGAACTCTTAAGGGAGGAATATGCACCATTACGTGTCACAAATGAATGGAAAATTGTCGATCGATGTATTGGATGAACAATAGTCCGGCTTCATGTAAGACAAAAAAACCGAGCATGTGAATAATTGAGCGCAAAGAAATAAACACATTTCCGAAATAATATTCGGCTAAATACTTTGTTTTATATTATTTTGGTGTGGAATTAATGGCTCAGCGAGCAACCTTTAGCTCGAAACCTTTGCAGTCCAATTATGCCATTAAGGGAAGGTTTTCCTTTTTACCGTCACACATTTATGTCCATGAAAAGGTGCTTCTCTGGCCTTTGGAATATACAAATATATATATGTAAGGTGCTAAGGTACAGCCGGGCAGCGAGTACACATTTCGCTTCGTTGCGAATCGCAGTTTACCGATCGACAATATATATAAATGATATATATTGCTTAAGGTTTTTAAAAAAATAAATAAATATGGAAACATAGGAAAATCAGTCAAATATACAAGCCCAAACAGAAAACAACTACAAAAATATACTACTACAATAATATACTACTATACTAAAAAAATAAATTTAAAAAAATATATATTTAATTTACAATAATACACTTTACATTACAAATACCAAACACCATGGAAGAACTGCCGGCAACGACCAATGATAAAGAGCAGATAAGGGAACTGGATATGATTTTCGCAAATAGCCTCTTGCCCACACAACTGGAGTACATCACTACTACAAGCCGGACTACGTCGACCATACGGCCACTTATGTTCACAATCCCCCAGTGAGGCAGACATAACTGGATCCCTCCCTAATAACTGGCCACTTTGCGAGCAATTTGAAGGTCAGTGGGATCGAGGATAAGACAAAGACATGGCCCCAATCGATGGATTGGCGCGAGAATTACGCCCAGTTCGTCAAACGTAACAAGTGGTGCAATGAGTATATCTACAAACTCTTCTTTGTCTGTCCGCCCATTGACTACAAACTACTGGAGAGCTATTTAAGGGACTTGCGCAAGTCCATATACATGAACGACTACTCTCGAGATGATTGCACATCAAGAGTTAGTCTGAGACAAGGGACACTTGGACGGAAGCCATTTGAAGGTGACTATCTTACCACCTATGGATGCTACTACAATCGCTTAAGAGAAATTGATTCTCTTAGGAATGCCATCGAACCGCAGAACCGTTTAAAGGACATTACTCTAGACTGGTTCTCTACCGCTATGCGCAATCTCTGGCATGACATTTATTCATTCATTTATTTAAACAATAAAGATTAAAAAGATGCCACCAAGCCGATTTACCTACAAGGGTCATAACATAAACGTATATGAATGTATATAAATGTAGTAAAATTTAAGATATTGTCTAACTTCTATATGTACGATCTTGTGATCTATTTGTTTTTGTTTTTCCTATATGTAACTTGATTAAGTTGCCTCAGCGGTAACAGTAAACTTGTTAATACCAAATAAAAATTTTTTACATGAAAAAAAAAATAACAATAAAGATTTGCAAAATAAAGGTTCCGCTGTTAAAATTGGGGATTATATAAATAAATATGATAAACTTACATTGGGTTTATAAAAACTGTTGAAATGTTGTTAAATAGGAGCTGAAAATGTTAGGGGAATAATATAATAATATTAATTAAATTCATTCGGCATTATACCGGATTCCGTTTACACTGAGATCATTTAAAAATTAAGGTATGCAGCTTTCGCATGATGGTTCCCCTTTTTACGTTTATTTATGTTCTCTGTAAGACGTTTCGCTACCTATCGACCATTTATATATAAATGTTATATAATGCTTCTAGTTGCCAAAAATATACTCGAGAAGTGGCTTTACAAGTAACATTTATTAAATCACTTAAACACATACATATCATTAATATAGGAAGTACAGGGCCTTTTAGTTGTAGTTAATTACAATACGTCATGGTTTTCAGGGTATGTATAACAGTTTGTCTGTATAAACACCGATTTCTTAAGTTTCTCACCTTCTGTATCACAGTTACATGGTTATTACAAACGTGAGTGCATGTATGCTTGTTGGTTTTTTGTGTTTTTCAAACGCATACAACTAGGATAGACAACACATGCATTTGCATCAGTAAACACAACATCAGTATGCATATATAACTCCGAGCATATAGAACTAGCATATAAAGTAACTACATCTGTTGCTGGCGCCAAGATTGCGGCCCAACTTAACATCTAATAAAAACCAGAGTATAAATATAGTTTTGATTACAGTTTTGACTACGTAACCAGCGTTGAAACGTTTTCTTTTGGCTAAAAACTAATAATACCGTCATCTTACAGTCACCCAGTAGTACTTCCGCTAATTGCTTCAGTTTACAAATTGTATTCACTTTGCCGGAGCGAGCATTGAGCGGGCAATAATCAAATCGTGAAAGTATATTGCGCAGCCGTCTAAAGTCTTTTGAAAATAGCACACTAAGGAGAAGTTTACACGTTACGTTTTCGCTTTTTGCTTAGGCCTACCAAGTACATATATAACTCTAGAGTATATCCATGTAGAGTCCACACAATATCCTTAATACTATATATATGCGGACACAAGTGTCATTTGTATATAACTATATATATATAAACATATATATTGGGGAAGTGCAGGCTTTAGATGAGCCTCCATACCCTGTATATAAAAATGCACTGGCAACACAACTGGCATCGCCCGATGGGCGACAATAGTAACTAACTCACTTTGATGTAGACGGATACGTTTGATATTTGCACCCGCCGCTGCCACCCAGTGTCTGGAACGAGTGCTCGTAGTCCCTTGGCAGCGAGGAGAGGGCATGGGCGCCTTCGATGCCCGAAATAGTTTTGATCAAACTGTTCGAATTTAAAGATTCCAGCTCGTGCGCCTCCGTGTTGGCCAGTTCCACAATGGCCGAGCTGGTTGGGGTCAGCAGCTGCTCGCTGGCGATCATTTGGCTGGGTTTGCTTTTAATGAAAATAAATAATTAATTTAGAGAGTTTTTAGACAGAGTTTAAAGTTATTCATTACTATTACCGCTCGTAGAACTTGCTGCCGGCACTGTTGCGGTGGCTGCTAATCAAGGGCCAACTGAGCTCTAAGAAGCCGTGCTGTGGCCCAGCCACCCTCAGCAGGCTCATCAGGAAGAAGGTGGCGTAAAACCAACTAACGATCATGACCACAACCAGGAAGACGCCTATCTGAATGTATGGCAGGATATTGGAGGCCATCATGATGCCGCCAGCCAGCCCCGTTGTTGTAGCCGCCATCACTGTGGGTCCTATGATCCGAGATAGTACGAACTGTGTGGCTGCTAATCGATCCTTCACCGGGGACATCCGGTAGTGAATGCCGTAGTGTAGGCTGAAGTCCACCGCCAGTCCAATGGCCGTGCTCACCGCAATACTTTCAAGGATGTTGAGCTGCCAGCCGAGCAGAATGAGCACGGCAACGGTATTGAAGATACTCAAGGAGACGGTTAGAACGGCATATATGGAGATTAGAATATTGACCGTGAAGCAAAGCAGAACGATGAGCGATGCAGCCATCGCCAAACAAATGGCTATCAGGGTGTCGTGTGACAGTGTGTCCTGCACATTGTAGAACTTCAGGTCGCTGGTAAACCATCCGCTCTGGAGTTCCATAGGCGCCGTGGCCAACTGACCCTGAAACCAAGTCTCAACCGACTCAAAAAAATCCTTTATGTTTATGTAGATGGTGCTGTAGGCCACATTTGACTCGAACTCGATGACCAAGGCTTTAACCAACAGCTGTTTCGACGACGATGAGTAGTTGGTGTACTCTGCACTCTCGTTTCCACCGATCATCCCTGAGTAATCTTCAGATTGTGGTCGTAAAGGATAATCTGCAAACTTGGGCCCAGCCACACCGGGTCGGAAAAAGGTGGTATCATACATATTGGCGACGCTCTGTGGCAGGCAATACTCGAAAATGTGCGGATCGTAGGGGAACTGTGCGTCGCAGCAGGGCGAGCGATCTTTTCGAGTTATATCCATGTCGTCAATGCATCTTCAAATACAAAACGTTTGATAATTTATAAATTTAAAACATAACTATGGGTATTACGGGGTGTTATAAATAATATAATATATCTATAATCTGCTAGCTTACCTACGCTTCATGAAATCGATTAGGTTCTCAATGAAACAATTGGGAAGCAACAAGCCCAAGGTCTCTTTGTAAAAGGGCTGTTGCCGCACACTCTGGCAAAAATCGAGGATCCAGAGCTGTGCCGTCTTGCTGGATATATTAAAATTATTGTCGTAGTGCAAGCTTCCATAGGAGTTGGGATTCGTGTAGTCGCCATCGTCTACCGCCTGGACGCCCCAAACAAAGTGCATAGGCATTTTGAAGTTCTCATACGCCTGCAATGGTTTTTCAAACCAAAAATGCTGCTTGAGACTTGAATACATCTCGAATGGATGCCGGGCAACGAAGAGCTGGAAGTGCGATTTCTCCGGCAACTGCAATCCTGGATACCAGAACACAATGACGGCGCTGGACGCACCCAGAGCGCCGAACACTAATAACCACAGATAGGCATAGTTCAAGATACTGTGCGTTATGCACTCCTCGAACAATTGACAGAATCGGTTAATTGACTTCTTGCTTGCATGGATCAGTCTCTGGGCAATAGGACGGCGGCACGACATTCTGCTGGCAAAGAGCCGTTCCATGATCGAAACCGAAGCCGGCAGCCAAGTGATCATAAGCACGTAGTTTGTCACCACAACCGTTCCTGCAAAGATCCTGGAAACGTACACAATATTTTACTATCCTCACAGACTGTCATATCGATTGAACTTACCCAAAACATTTAATGGCTGTTATGGAGCTGCTGTAGGAGGCGTAAAAGGCGCCAGCGGTGGTTAGCGATGTCACGAACATAGAAGCAGCAGCATGTCGCATTGTGAGTGCCATAATATTCTGTAACGATTCCGTGTGATCACTGTGTTCCAGAGGCGTAGGCAGAGCACTTTGAGCTTGAGAGGACAAGGTACATCGATTGCTGAACCTCTCGGCGAGAACACATTGCCAAATTTTTAAAAACAGGAAGACATCATCGGCGCCAATGCCTATTATCACCACCACGGCCAACAGGTTCATGTACGGGAAGAACCCGAACTCAAACACAATGGCATAGAAAAAGTATGCCAATCCCAGCGAGAAACAAATGGCAATGCAGGACATACACGTGATGAATGCCGATCCGGTGTACAACCAAACGCTGGCCATGACGAAAGCTCCACCTAGGGAAACGAGCCAGACATCCGACATCAGCAGCTCATTAAACAACTCGTTTTCCAGGCCTAAATCCATGGCTATAACTTCCACTAGCTCGTTGCTCAGACCCCTGAAAAATCAGTCAAATATTCAAAGTTAATAAGAAAACTAGTACAAATTTAATAAATACAAAAAAAAAAAATATATATATATATATAGAAAAAATGGGAAAACTACAGGCAATAATCCGCAAAGAAAACAATTTGAGGAAAATGGATATGTACCATATGGATTCTATATTGCCTTCAAAAATAGAGTACACCACTACCGCAAGAGCGGACTACGTCGACCATACGGCCACTTTTGTCTATAATCCCCCAGTGAAGCAGACACAACTGGATCCCTCCCTGATAACTGGCCACTTTGCGAACAATTTGAAGATCGGTGGGGTCGAGGACAAGACCATGACATGGCCCCAATCCATGGATTGGCGCGAGGATTACGCCCAGTTCGTCAAACGCAACAAGTGGTGCAATGAGCATATCTACAAACTCTTCTTTGTCTGTCCGCCCATTGACTACGATCACCTACAACACTATTTAAGAGATCTGCGCAAGTCCATATACATGTACGATTACTCTCGAGCTGAATACATGCCGAGAGTAAGTCGGAGGCCAAAGAAGATGACAAGGAAATCACTTGAAGGCGACTATCTTACCACCTATGGATGCTACTACAATCGCTTAAGAGAAATTGATTCTCTTAGGAATGCCATCGAACCGCAGAACCGTTTAAAGGACATGACTCTAGACTGGTTCTCTACCGCTATGCGCAATCTCTTTACCAAGTACAACGCGTCAACGTATTTCGACGAAATTTGTGCACCAGCTTTGCTGAAGGCCAAAAACGGAATCATGCCATCGGGACCCATTGATCGTTATCAATTTCGCAAGTATTAAGCTGGAACTGGATTACTTACACCTCCTCCCATTCGTGGAACAGTGGCAGGACGCGGTTGGATTGCGCCACAGGCACAAATATCATTGCGTACTTAAGGTAAACGCTGGAGTCCTGAAAAGAGGATTATTGTCTGTATAAATTTCAGAAGTACAAATAAAAATGCTAATAACTCACATTGGATTTCATAAAATTGAAATCGGTAAGAAAGTTCAACACGTTGAATACAATGTTGTGACGCTTACACTCCTCGGGCGCCCGACAGTGTGGGATCTCGTTGCAATGGTTGTCCATTTTCAGGTCATGGAAATACTCATAGCAGCCGGTGAGCAGCGCTTGCAGCGAGGTAACGTCCTCGACGGTGAGGTCAAAGCAAGAGCTCTTGTTGGCCAGCATGGCGGCGTAGTTAGGCAATGACCATGGCCGACAGCACTCGGTGGTTAGCATCTCCGGCTCGCAGAAAGCCCGATAGCTGGGTACCTCCGTGATCTGGTCTTGCAGCTGGCACATGGCCAGCAGGCCGTTTAAGTCAAACAGCGAATCGGTGGCATTGGGGCCTATTCGATGGACTACGAAATGGGAGTACTCCTTGCGAGGCGATGAGTCGCAAAAAAAGCCCTCAATGGGCTGGCGGCGATGTGAATCCACCCAACTATCGGTGGGCAAAGTGGCGGCTTGTTTAAGTAGCCGCCAAGTGCTTTTCTTGGTCTGCACTCGCTCCCGATGCTCTTCCTCGTCCACCGACGTGGTATTGTGCCCATACTCAATAGGCTCGGTACGTCGAGTTGGCTCCAGAGACGAGGAGGCGCTATCGTTTGTAATCTCGTAGTCTCGGAATACACCACTGTCACCCATCCATGTGTCCCTGTCTAGATCTGCGACCGGAGCACTTGTGGCCTTCAATCGCTTCTTGAACTGCATCATCTTCTGGGTCACAACGTCGTGGTGCTCGTGATTGCTTTGATTCTGCTCCTTGCGCCGCTTGTTCTTGCCTTTGTTTCTCTGCTTGTTCCGGTGTTTCTTATGATTAGGATGTTGTCTTGTCTCCCCGAGACCTTGCTCCACACGGCGTTTCTCCCACAAATCTGATGGATTTGAGAAGAGCACTCCATGGTGGTCTGTCTCCTGCATCAGATTGTACCAGGATGTCAAGCGTTTGCCTATCTTCGTGCCGCGCGTCTCGAAGCCCTGAAATAGATTTTTTCAACATTACAAGGGCATACAACATACACATGTCGGTTCAGTGTACCAAGGTGGGATCGCTAAAGTCTGGAAGCTTGTTTAGGATAAGGGCTACAATGATGCAGGCGACGCAATAGACGGCAATGGAGACGACCACCAAGTATGGGCGCCTGGCCAGGACATGGTAGTACCAGTTCATTTTCTCCGAGTCGAAGCACAACATGTCTGCACCTTAATGTAATATCAAACAATCTTATCCTGTCATCGTACTCCCGTTGGGCTTCCTTTGCTCGGATATTCCTATCAGTGCATCCTGGGAGGTCTCGGGAATGCTGCCTCGAATAACCTTGAACTGGTCTGAGGCGCTCCTTGGGGCCGTGCCAAAATTGCTATTGTTTTGCTTTTGTTATAGATACTGCCTGCTGCTGATGACTGGCCAGCTTTTTCGCAGCTCAGCTTAGTTCCACTTGTTGAATCGCATTTTCCTGTGAGCGCGCGGCCGTGCAATTAAATCAGGGAACTCGGAATCAACAAAATCAAATAAAAGGAAAACAATCAAAAACTATGCGAATAAGGATAATGCAGAGACGGTGAAATAACAACAAAAAAGCAGCAAAGGATACACTGAGTTGTGAGCCAGTGCTGAACAATGTCCGCTGTCAGTGCGGCGGCCTTGAAGCGATAAAATAGCTGTTTTGTGTGAAAAACACTAATCATTTTTGTTTAAATAAAGTGCTTTGAATTTGCAGTCATTTATAAAAAAAAGAAGCGTATTTTGTTTCAAGTAAATAAAAATGAATATTAACTAAAGTTTTATAAATGAATGTATTTAAAGAAAACTGTTCCAAAAACTATAGCTAAAACCAATCGCAGTTGTCAACACTGACAGACTTCAAACCGTGTTGCAAAACGCGAAGTTGCCGACTTGTGCAATGTTTTGTAATCGTATTTACAAATAGTTTTAAACTTAATTTTATTAATAAGAAATGCTGCGACGTGCGCAGTGCTTGCTGAGGCTGCACAGCCATGGACGCCAATCAGTTGCCACCGTCACCCGCCACAGAAGCTACTCGACGGATGAGGCTAATTCGAAACAGAACCCGAGTGCGAATCCCAATCACAGGGCACAGAAACCGGCCAAAAACCTGCCGGCTGTGAGGAATCCATTCGCTGCAGCACAGGATAGGACGAAGGACACCTATCTCACCATGGTGGAGATCTTTCAGGAGCGCGATGTTCACCGCCGCAACCATGTGGAGTTCATCTACGCGGCCCTCAAAAATATGGCAGACTTCGGAGTGGAACGGGATCTGGAGGTCTATAAGGCCTTGATTAACGTGATGCCGAAGGGCAAGTTCATCCCCACCAACCTCTTTCAAGCTGAGTTCATGCACTATCCCAAGCAGCAGCAGTGCATCATTGATCTCCTGGAGCAGATGGAGGATTTTGGGGTGATGCCGGACTATGAGATGGAGGCGATGCTCCTCAATGTGTTCGGCAGGCAGGGACACCCGCTTCGAAAGTACTGGCGCATGATGTACTGGATGCCCAAGTTCAAGAACCTGTCACCATGGCCACTTCCTGATCCGGTGCCGGACGATACGCTGGAAATAGCTAAACTGGCGGTGGAGCGCATGTGCACGGTCGATCTGCTGTCGAAGGTCACCGTGTTTCAGACGAGCGACCTGAAGGACGCCATCGACGACACGTGGATAGTCAGCGGAATGAGTGCGGAGCAGGAGAAGCTGCTGCGGGAGCACTCCCGCCAAAAGGCTCTGTATATCGAGGGACCCTTTCACATATGGTTAAGAAATCGCCGCATTAACTACTTCACCCTGCGCGCCGATCCGGATACCCAGTTTCTGGCTCAGCTAGATGAGCGGCAATTGGACGACGATGATGTGTCCAACATTGAGGTTCCGTTCTTTGGGCGCGCTCCTCCAAGGCGGCACAATCAGCTGGGGAAACTGCGTTCCGTGCACCAGCAGGACGATGGCACCATTTTAGCCATCTGCGCCACTGGTACCTCCACCAAAGACTCCCTGCTCTCATGGATTCGCCTGCTAGAGACCAATGGCAATGCCTCGATCGGAGAAGTACCCGTGCTATTCCGGTTTACATCAACAGTGCCTGCCAAGGCGGAGGAGATTGAGGGACCATCCAGTGTTCCAGCGACAAGCAATGCCACAAGTAGTCTAGATGAATCGCCAAGCAGCAGGCGGGAATAAATGAATTGTTGAACTAATGTCCTGTTTTTTTTTTTTTTTTATGGGTATAGCGATTTTAACAATTATGCCTCAGAATATTTAATTGAAGTTAAGCTGACTAGACTGAATTTACTCTACAATATGTAGGTTTCCTTTTTGTGGTGGCTAGTGGTTTCCCTTCTACAAAGAAAATAGTTCCCAAAATATTACCTTCAATGCGACAAATAACAAGTTGCAGGTTCAAGTGACTTCAATCATTCTTCCATGATTTTATTAATTTCTGTGCTTAATATTTCATCTTTCTGGCTTTGTTTAATTTTGAATAACAAGTACAAAGAAAAAGGGGATTGAATCAAAAAAATACTTTATATATCTTGTCACTTTTTAATTAAGTAAATGTAATTAAGAGGGTTTTACCGAGCTTAAACGAAAAATCACAGAACCCGAAACTAAGAGTACAGCAGATCTGCCTAGGATTTAACGCCTCTCTCTAACCGCTAATTAAGAATATCTAAATATATACATGTCATCTTTGTTTGAGATATATATTGTAATGTCATTGGAACTATCCAGCTGTCCTTTAGCTATCGGCTCTACTTTGTGACGATGGTCTTGTTGACGGGAAACACCTGGGTGACCACGCCGATGCCCTTGCTGGTTCCCTCGCGGAACAGGATGCGCATCCCTGGACGCACGTACTCCGGATGGCCAACGAATTCGAACATTACCGAAGCACAATCATTGGTGCCCAGCCGCTCGCCGCCCATGATGCCCCGTATGACGGCCGTCTGGCGGATGCTTCCGATGTGCACAGTGGTCTGGAAGCCGACGTAAATGGCCGTGGCGTGGAATAGAACGGACACCTTGGCCTAAAAATAAAAAGTTATTAAAATTAACATAGTAAATAATTTAAGGTCTTCGTTTTGGATCCCAATTAACTTATAACTTACCTGAAAGAAATAAGTGCCACAGGGCTCATCCGGACCGTTTCCCGTATCGCCCAGCAGCACCATTCCACTCCTTAGTGTGGGCAGATCCTGGTCCAAGCTGAAGGACAGCGAGGCACTCTGGCCGGCTCGAACTACGCGGCATGGTGCCTTATTGCGATGGATGGTGTTGACAGTAACTGGATGGAAGCTCCCGTTTGGTAGGGGTCCAATCTTCATTGGCATATTTTCGGTTAGCACGCCCTGGACTAGCAGGCCGCCAACCACGGGCCCGACGTCAGATACTCGGAAAATCTCATCCACCTGGAACTCGCAGGACTCCTGCTCTAGGCGATCCTTTTCGGCATTACTGATGCCCGGCGATAGGACATACAAGAACTTTGTGACTAGATTCAGGCCCGTGCCGGTGACATTCGAGACACAAAATATGGGCACAATGTTTTCGGAGACCTGATTCGAGCCGGCAGAGATGGCCTCATCTGTGTTGGTTACCACAAACGGCACCTTTCGGCAGCCAATGGTGGTCAGCAGGTTGCACAGTTCCTGCACCGTGGCATCCGGAGATGTTATATCCGTCTTTGTGACCAGTATGAAAAATGGCATGTCCAGAGCTCGGACAATGGCCAAATGCTCCTCGGTGGTGTCGTTGCATCCACTGCCTGCAGACACTACCAGCATGGCGTAGTGGGGAGAGTACCCGCTAAGCGCTTGAACGGTGGTCCGCATGTACCGACGGTGCCCAGCCAGATCCATGAACGTAACCAGCTTGCTGGACCGGTCACTGATTTCCTCTGCCGTCATCATCTCATTGTATTTGTAGTTTACCACATTACCCAATGCATCGAAGCCCAGGGTCTCGTGGGAGATGCAGGAAGTGCGACCTAAAGAGGTTGGGATAAGCAAATATTGTGTCAAGTTAAACCCTTGAAAGGCTCTTCTTACCCGACTGAATCTCGTGCATGTGCCGGAACATGTTGAGCCGTGCCCTGCCATGTCCATTATCCAGTTCATCCTGTGTGAGCACTCCCAGCAGCGTAGACTTTCCGGCATCAGCTCCGCCGAGCACCGCCACCCGCACCTCGATGTTGTGCTGGTCGTCGGGTATCTTTCGAACCAGTACCTCGGCTACAACCCGTCGAGCACTGATGGTTTTACGGCGGAGCACCGAGGTGCTGGCTCCCAAGTGGTGAGCCATCTGCTTCAGTGTCGTGAGCGAGGCGTTCATGTCCTTGTCACTGAGTCCCTGGAGGTACCCAGCATCGGACACACCAATCTCGTAAATAGCCTCGCCGTTTCCCTCTCGTAGCCGCCACTTCATCTGCGTGACCAGCTGCTGGAATCGCTGCTTCGACGGACTCACCAGCTTCAGCTTGTACTCCACATTTCCGATCTGTGGCTCGGGCGGCAGCATTCCCTGCTCGAAGTCGAAGATCAGGTTGCCACGCTCAGTGGGGATACCACCTACGAGGCCAAGTGCGCACTCATTCGAATTGGCATCCGTCTCGTAGTCGCTGCTGCTGCTTCCTCCTCCGCTGCTGTTGCCATTCAGCTCCGGCTCCTCGTCAAAGCCGTCGTCTTGATTAGGATCGAATAGGCTCAGAAAAGACTCCATACTGTAGGTGGCTGGCTAAAACGAAAGTATTGCAAAACATTCGAAAAAATAATCATATTGTTTCCATCTAAACAAAGGAACAAAGCATTATATAGAAATGCTATAACATTGT
>VNJR01002570.1:0-13784 GCA_008042585.1 Drosophila punjabiensis | reverse complement strand
CTCTTGGACGCCACAGATTTATGGGCAGCAAGATTAGAGGAGAGCTTTCTTGTTAAGAAAAATGTGAACTGGACAGGACACCAGGGATAATCCTTTCGAAGTATACTTTAAACGGGGAATGTTATACTTAGAATTACTGGGGACATTTCTTAAAAAGAGTTCTAGTGATATTGGGTTTTCTTGCTTCTTAAAAACCTCTTTCTGAAGAGAATGTATTCGAAAAGCAAACTAGAGTGTTTTACTTAATCGCTCCAATTACATTTGAAGGAAGTTCCAGGAGAAAAAAAATTAAAAAGGATCTTCGGAAAAAGAAACCTCATAAAATATATCCACCAAACATTAAGAATTATTTCCTATATTATAAATATAATCCATCTTAAGAACTCCATAAAAAATTAGACCAACTCCTCAAAATTCTCTCTCTTAATTTCAAGCTCTCTCTTTTAGAAATATAAAAATAAATCCCATTCCCAGATCGCACTCACTTGGCTCGTTGTCATTCAACATGGGACTCGTCTCTCTTCCAGTGGCATGGTACAAGCTCAGCGCGAAATGCTTAGAGAGGAGCATGCCGCCACGTCTCGATCCGGCACAGACCCAGAAATCCGCACGGGTTAGCTCGCACAACTCCTGGCCGTCCTTCGGAAACCTGGTGATGTCCGGCTCCGGATCCAATTTGAATTTACGCGTTGTCCACCGGACCCAGCTGGAAATATCCTCCGCGGTCCAGGCATGCGGATCCACGGGCACTTCGACCGGCGTGACGCTACGATTGGAGTCCAGAGAATCCCTTCTGCTGGGAGGAGCCTCTTCTGTTGGCTGAGTGGGAGAGGTGGCGCTGGGAGCCAGAGGCAGGGACTCTGGCAAGTTGAGGGCGGGTGGCAATGGTATACTTCTTTTCCTCCTCCGGCTGCTGCTGCTGCTGGCGGAGGACGAAGAGGAGGTGGAGGAACTCGTATCCGAGTCTGTGGATGAATCCGAGTAGGAGTCACTTGTGCCGCTGGTGGAGCTGCTGCTGCAGCGCCTCCTCCTGCGTCGCCTGCTCGGAGTGTTGCCTGCTGGCGCCTCCGCTTTCTTCTCCTTCGCTTCCAGTTGGGCTCCGCTCTCTCCACATCCGATGCTCTTCCGCCGGACATCCTGGTGCATGGCATTAACCACTGCCCTCGCTTGGCCCCAAGTGTGGTATTGTATGGTCTGTGGGTGGATTTGGATGGTGCTAAGGTTCTGGTGGCAATTCTGCAGAATGGCCATTAAAGGAGGCGACACTTGAGGGGGATTTTTTTGTATTATTCTTTAATATTTGTAATAACTTTAGATATTTTTAGCACTGACTTTGGGAACTTTACAGGGAATTCAATATCAGCTGTAAGACTTTGATTGTGATTTGCTTTTATTTTTGTTTGGGGTTTTATTTGGATAAAGCATTTTATTCTTTTGAATTTTCACTTATTGCATTTAAACCTTTTCTTGTTATTTTTTAGCCAGTATAAAGATTTACACAATATATGTAGTTTAATAAAAACAGTTTCATTGATTTTTTGCCACTGTCTGGGAATATTTGTTTCGTTATTTTTATAACCTTTTACTTTGTTAGAAGAAATCTTTGGTTGTTTTTATTTTAATTGATTATATTATCACTTTGTCCTTCTTTATAATAATTTCTATAATTAATTATTTTATCACTTTGTCTTGCTTTTTAAATAATTTCTATAATTGATTATTTTATCGCTCTGTCGTTCTTTTTAAATAATATTTAAATAATTATAATTATAATTATTTCTCTGATATTATTTTCTGTTGTTTATAAATAATTGTGTTTCACTTTTAATATTTATTAACTCTCAAATTATTTGAATTCTCTGAAATTTTTCCCTTTTAAAAATTTCTTTTGTCATAAATATTTGACTTTTCGATCACTTTTCACGTTCTTCTGTAGGTTACAGAAGTTGTTTTGAACACCCAACGATAATTTAATAATTTTTGTTTAAGTTACCTTTTCCAGTTTATTTATATAACTTTTTTACTGAGTTATAGACAGACCGAGTTAAAGATCAACACAAAATATACAGATTACAGCAGATTCTTTGATTACTTTTCACTTTATTGCGAAATCACTTGGTAGTTCTAGAAATTCACCAAATTCCAGAATATATTTACTGTTGAAGCAGAACTTGTTTTAATTGTTGTAATATTTTTATTCGACACTTTTCAAGAAACTATTAAAATTATTCTCCGAAAGCCAGCATAAATTGTTCACCAAAATTTCTTATCATCATTTGTTAGGTCACTTTTGCACTTTTTTTTCAGTTTAATTTCATTTATTTATTGCTTTTTTAAAAATATATTTTAACTTAATTTGATTCATATTAATTCCAGGAATATTGCCCAATAAAAATCACTGATTTTGCTTATCGCCTGCAACCGGTTGGAAGGTGGAAAACGACACGGATTTAGGATGAGGCCTGGATGATGATTCACCGTTGATTGTGGCCAGGAAATATTTCACCTGTTGGCCGAACAAGTGGCTTGCCGCACGTGCCGGATATCGCGGAAATCTTTGCGTCGGAAAGTTAATCGAAATGATAGGAAACCTTTTAATGACCGCTTTTGTTCCAGATACCGATTACGACGGAGGCTGACTCGGTACTAGGTGGCCCTCTGAACCCCGTCCTATGAGCCTATGCGTCCGCACCGAACCGCGAGTGACGAGCTAATGATCAGCGCCGGCAAAGTGTGATAAAGCCATGACGAAGTCGTAGTCTGCGCGAGCTTTTCGCTCTCTCTCGCGGATCGGCTAAGATCGAAGCTTTCGCTCTCGTGGAGGTGGATGTAGAGGCTCTCCTTATCGCGAGCAAATAACAACCTTAAGCATGACGTCGTGGAACTGGCGTACTCGCCGGGTGAGTCACCCGTCCATAGAGCAAACACACTGCCGGCGATCGGCGGGCTCTTGGAGTTCCCCAGCTCTGCGGGCGAGAGGAGAGAGCGGAGGGTAAGGTCGTTCGGCAGCCACACGAAAATTCATTCATTCATCGATTCGCATGGGTTCTCTTTCTCACTCTCTCTCTCTCCGAAAGCATTCGTTTTTCTCGCTTTTTGTTTATGTCGCGTCATTTTTCTGGGAAATCTGCCATGAGTCGTTAGTTGTCTGTGGCCACAAGCCTACTTATGAGTAGATATCTATATAGCGGTAGTATCTCTTCGATATTTGGCCAACAGGTCGCTTAAATTACACGGTGAGAAAAGGCTGAAAAAGGGGTTTAGCTTTATTAGGCTTTGTATTAAAATATTGATTTATATTGTTTATATTACCATCAGAAGGTAATATTAGAAAAGCCTGAAAGGGATTGAACTTTATTAGATTTTTTATTTAAATAGAGATTTATATTGTTTATATTACCATATTTTGGGATCATCAGAAGGGGATATTACATTTTTGCTTCTTGACCTGGTCTTTTGCGGGGACTATGAAGGCCTCTGCAGAGAATTTTTTGATAAGACCCAAAAGGCTTGAATGATATATGTTTTTGAGTTCTGTAAAAGGGAGATCAGATCATTAGGATCCCTTCAACTTTCTTTGTTCGCGGATCATTCCAGGTGGTGTCCCTTAAAAGGTCTTTCGAGAATCGAATAATCTCATGAGTGCCGTCTGCGGAGATCCGGAGTTACACATGTACATATATAACATTATAAGATAAAATTTACGAGAAAATTGCACTTTACTCATTATACTCACTTGAATATTTCACCATAAGGTGTTATTTATCCTTTGCTGATGATGCATCATCAGCAGGTAAGATCAGGTATTTATTTTATAATGTATTTTACAAGTCATACTGCTTTAATAACAGTTTTCTGCTGCATTATTAACAGTCAGAGTCCAATACCACCCTTTTAACTCTCTCCCAGATTTATGATCCATCTTAAGCTATCAGAACACAAGACAAGATAAAGTCAAAGAAGGCATGACCCAATCTAAACACAATTGTTTTCTGTGCACAAACATAAAGCTCATTACGATCCATCTCTCCCCCCGCATTTGGAGCATATCAGCTTGCAATTGCTTGGGCCGACGGCTTGTTTGAGTTTCAGCTGAGGATTCCGGGAAATTGCTTCTGATTTCATAGCCAGCGATGAGGACGGTTTTGGGCAAGTGATTCATGCCTTCAATTCGATGGCCCGCTCTCTCACTTTTATCGCTGGCGCCGGCAAAAAAATAAATACAATCAAAATCCATATCGCAATTATATTTGTTTTGTTCATTGTGACGTTCTTCACTCGAAGCCCAGGAGAGCTTTTACTAGACTTGCGTATATCGTATATAGTTCATTCATAAAAGCCCACCATGGGTTGTGAGCAATCAAGCGGTATATATAGTATATATATTCATAGATTGCTCATTGACTTTGTGGGAGAACTTTGAACGCGGTTACGCTTTGTTTTGACTTACGAGATGAATTAGAAAAGGGTGCTTTCCACTAGAACTGAGAACTATCCATTCTAGTCATACCATTATATCATTTTGCGTTATCATTATGACATTCGTAACAAGTAGGGGGATCTTTGGCTTGTAGGATTTCCTTCTTATGGAAATATTCTGTTATTCATTCAAGTACTTGGGTTTTTTTTAACTTGGATAAATACTTCTCCCTCGAAAAGGGATTAAACTTAGGTTGTATATCCGCCTAATACTTCAGATATTTCCCTGTAGAAAATGCATTCAAGAATTGGTTTATGCCAAAGAATTGTAAACTAAATTCTTACCTTACGTCTGGTTAAAGGTATTTGTTTATTATTATTTATTCAGCGGCATAAATACCACCGTGACTAGTTCCTAGAGTATTATTGAATCATCCTAATGCAGCTCCTCGGTAATCTCCTCGTCATCGGCCTCGTCGTCGTCATAGCTCGCCCTTGTTGTCGTCATGGCAGAGGTTCTGCTGCTGCTGCTCATTCCCGTGCTCAGCGTGGAGGCGGTGACCACCTGGCGCCCAGAGTTCCATATGAGATCAAAATCCAGGTCGCATTCCTTGGCTATTTTCTGGACTATGGCACGCTCCACCAAACCCGAGGCACTCCACGAGCTGTCCTTGACGGCCAGTTCTTTGAGAGCGCGTCCCGCCTCGGGATATTGCTTGGCATAGACCAGAGATCGCACAAGCATGGCCAGGATGTGGGCATGGCGGATGGGCGGTAGCTCTGGCTTGACTAGAATAAGACTCCCATTAATCTTTGAAACCAACAAAAGATGCATACACTTACCCAACATGCTGCGACAGGATCCTATAACCAGCTGATGGTCGCCATCCCTCAGAGCCTGCTGAATCTCCAGAATAGCCTTGACATCCGCCACGGTGCGCTGCAGATTATTGTATGCATGCTGGGCATGGGTGAGCTTCTCCAGGCACTTGGAGGCCTCCTGCATGGCGGTCAGGGCCTTGCCATAATCCTGAAACTCCTCAATCTCGATCTGGGCGCAAATGGCATAGAAGTTGGCCAGCGAATCGAAGGCCTGACCCTTCGTATAGAAGCTGACGATGTGCTTGAGGATCTGGGGATCCGATTGCCAGTCCAAGGCCTGCAGATAGTTGGCTGCCATGATGTACACCTCTCGTTGCCTGGACATGTTGGCAAAGAAGATGATCTTGTCGGTGTTTCCAGACTTCAACAGACTCTTCATGGCTCGCATTTTGTCGCCTGCTTGGGTGAACTTCTTGGTGGCACTGTGGTAGTCTCCCTGCTGCTGCAGGAGCTCCCCCAGCTGGATGAGTATGTTCACCCGCGTTGCCTCCTCGAACTCCCCCTTCTCGGGGGTAAGCATCTCGGAGAGCTCCTCGGTGACAGGGACTCCCCTCTCCAGGCAGATGCTCACCGCTCTCTCTAGGTGCCTGGTCTTGGCCAGCAGCTGGACTGCCTTCTGGAACTGCTCGATGCTGCTAAAGAAATCCGCACAGCGGTTGATCAGCTCGGCATCAGACTCGGGAACGAGATCGGAAGCTATAATCTCCAGGATCTCGGGCTGCTGACTCTCGAAGGCCATCTCCAGGGCCTTGTGGAGCATCCCTGCGCGATGGTAGAGCTCCACGGCGTGCTTGAAGTTGCCGCACTCCTCGAAGTAGGCCGCTGCAATGGCCTTGTCTCGTTGCCTCGAGGAACTGGCCACGGTCCAGAGCTCCTCCTGGAAATCGTTCTCCTTGCAGATGCGTATGGCATTGCTGAAGGTCTGGGCGCGTGTAAAGAACATGATGGCCTCCTGGAACTTGCCCACGTTCTCATAGTGCCTTGCCAAGTGATAGCAAGCAGCTCGATCTCCCGACTGCCTGGCTATGGCATCAGCCTTTGATATCTTGCCCAAATAACAGAGGATCTTAACCTGGGAGAGAGAAGTAGAAGGTAAGGAAAATGGAAAGAAGTCCCAGAAGAATCAAACTCACCTGCGAGAACCAATCCTCCGCCTTGTGGTAGACACTCAATGCTGCATCCATATCCCCGGAGCTCTCGATGTACTGGCCCCACCACTTGAGCAGCTTGGGATCCGAGGTGGTTTGGATGTAGCGCTTCATGGCCGCCGGATTCTCCAGCAGCAACTGGGTTATATTCTGTGTTGGATTCTGCGTCTTCTCAAAGTATTCCAGGGCGCCCTTGATGTCGCCCCTTTCGCGCAACTCGTGTGCCTTCTGGTAGTAGGTGTGCTTCAAGTGAATCCTGTCCTCGGTCTCTGCCACCTGCAGAGCCTCGTCCAGGTGCCCCGTGGCCTGGAGTAGCTGGTTGAGCAAATCGTATCGCTTGCAGCGCCGATACAGATCCTTGGCCTCCTCAATCATTCCGAGTTCGATGGCCAGAACAGCCACCTTTGCTTCGGTTTCCAAATCATCATCTTCGATGGCCTGTCGGAGGGCACGAACAGAGCGCGCCTGCTCCAGGTGACCCATGCACACCTTGGCCACATCCAAGCGATTCGTGTGGACACACATCTTGGCCAGATTGGTCCAGATCACCTTGGACTGAATGCTGCGTATGCTGCGATAGGCCAGATCCATGTTTCCCTCCGCCACATAGAGACTGAAGTTGAGGACTTGCTTCCGCGTCACAGCATCGCATTGCTGGAGGTCCACGAAGTCCTGGAGGGGCTGCTCCTCCACTGCATTGATCTTCAGGAGCAGCACATTGGGCACGCAAAGATTGAGCAGCTGGGAGCCCGGCTTAAGGGGTTGAGTCTCCAGGACATTGAGCGTATCCTTTTCTGAGTAAAACAACAGCAGAATCTGCGACTGAACAAAGTGACTGGGCTGCTGGGCATGGGCGTGAGCATGATGGGAGTTCTTTGGGGGCACAATCTTCTTCTGCATCATGGACTTGACCTCCATGGCGAGGAGTCTGGGTTCGTCGGCATCCCAAAAAATGCGCACAGGCAGGCTGGAGCTCTCCTTCTTGGACTCTCCCTCCCCCAGACAATATTCCAGGAGATTATTCCGCTCAAAGTCCCAGCAGTACAGCCTGGAGATGGGTGTAAAGCTGCTGCTGGCTATCACCATGGCCAAGTGGTTGCCCTGACTGTTGCACTTCACCAAGATGAACTCCCCAAAGTCATCGAAGATGTCGTGACCCGACTTGCTGGGAAACAGCAACTTCGGATCATGCCTGGACACATCATAGGCCTTGACATAACCATTCATGGTGAACAGGGAGAGGTGACAGCCACTCAGGTCCATTCCGATGATCTTACCTTCTATGTCGCTGGCCTGTAGCCGATGGAGCACCACGCCCCCCACGGAATAGATCATAATGTCGCTGCTTCCCAGGCAGAAGATGTTCTGGTTGTACAGACCCAACGACAGGCACTCGGCGGGAAAGGTCTGCAGGAGCTTCACACTCAACGTTGGCGAGGCTCCACTGGAGGGAAGAGCTTCGGCACCCTCCACAGCCTCCAGGATCTCATCGAACTCATCTAGGCTCTTCTTCTCCACCCTCTGCAGGCTGTAGGACGAGATGCTCCTGCCATTGCTCAGCACCAGGCTCAGTTCGTTCAGGGCCAAGGCAGTCACTGGAAACTCTGATTGAACCACAGTCTCCCGACCGCTGCAGTGCGTCAACTGCACTGTCTTGGCCGCACGCTGAACGGCCCACAGTTCCCGTATATGAAAAGCCAGCAGAGGCTGCTCCTTGAGCATAAACACGTTCGAGGGGCAGTTGACCAGCATGCAGGGTTTTCCAAGCTCATTGAAGCCCCACTCGCAGCTCCGGATGGCTCCTCCCCTCACCGAGGAGATATTCGTCAGCTGCCAGGCCTCTTCCGGGGCACTCACCAGCCTGCTTCCGCTCCTCTTCCAGGCATACAGATTCCCCTGAGAGGTTCCCGCACACAGAGTTTGATTCGTGGAACTGTAGGCCAGGCAGGTGAAGATTTCTCCGCCAAACTTGGGCGTCTTTCGAGGCACACTACTGCTCTCGGTGCTGTCCTGGCTGAAAAACTGATTTGACGAGGACAAGGTGCCATTGCTTAAGCTGGTCATGGAGGAACCAAGACGGTTGCCACTGGGCAGATCCATTTTTAAAAGGTAATTGTCACTTCTTTCGATGTCCCAAATGCGCACAAAGAGATCGCCTGAGAAAAGGGATATTTATGCATTATATTTATGTTTCCTGGACTCTCTTGTAAGGATCATATTAAGACCTACCTGTGATGATGGCCAGTGAGTTGCCCGACCAGGCTATCCCGCCCTGCCTGCCTCCTCCCCGACCGCTCATCTTGACCCGATCTAGCTCGGTGAGTATGCCCGTGGATTCTACTAAGAAGAGAGTCACAGTCAGGTCCTCCATTAGACAGATGACAGCGTCTCTAAAATATTTTAAAAATATTAATTCAAAGCCTTAGGTTAGGATACTCCTCTTTACTTCTTGGGATGCCACAGCATCTGGACAATGGGCGGCAGGGAGCCGCACTTCATTACCTCCAGACAGGCGCCGCCCTGGTTGATGTAGTACACCACACCGCCCTGCGTGCAGGCGTAGAAGCAGTGGTTATCCCTCACCCCCGAGTGGGTCATGCCCCGAGCCGCAGTCCTCGGCCTCCAATTGGTCAGAGTGTCCAGAGCATTCTCATCGCCGGCCACTGCTGCTTTGGCCAGATTGGCCATCTCCTCCCGCACCTCGCTCTCCACCGTCCGCCGGAAGCAGATCAGCAGCAGCACCTCCCGCAGATCGTGCGAGAACATGGTGAGAAACTGGTACTGACCATCGCAACGCCACCCGGTGACCAGGCCCATGGCATCCGCTGTGACCATGCGTCCGCCCTGCTCGCTGAACTGTAGCAGGACAATGGCCGCCTTATGCGGGGCACTGACGCTGGCGAACTCCCGGTGTCCCGCAAACCACACATGGATATCGCCGTGCTCCCAGCCGCTGGCCAGCAGAGCCTTCTCCGGATGCCAGCACAGGGCCGTAGCCTGCGAGGTGGCGTGCACTGGATATGTGACATCCCGCTGGGGTTCACCCTGCAGGTGATTTTTTTACGTAATTAATAAAATATTAAAGTCAGGCGGGAAGTACGTACGTTGTCTGCAAAAATGGTCACGGAACCGCCTCTTTCCGGGCTGAAAGAGGCCACTGCGAACAGCGGCTCACTAGGATGCCAGCTGCTGATGGTGCTCACCGCATCCGAGTCCAAAAACTCAATTTTCGTATCGAAATATAGTGTCATTGCGCCGGATTCAACTTTAGTGCAACTGCAAATATTTTCCGGCAAAAGCCAAAACAAAAGGAAATATTTTATCCGTTAGCAACGGTTGCCATGGTTTCGAAAAAGTAACGGCTAATAGCGGTCGTCTTTTTGAATAAAGGGTGCTTCGGGTACTTTCTAAATAAATATACAATGAAAAGTGAAGAGTAAAAAACTGTGTAATAACGATTATTTATTAAATTAAAATTATAATATAAAATTTTTTGTTCAATTTATGCATAAATTAATCTAGGTTAAAGATATACAGTAAAAAGTAAAAGAGTAAAAAACGGTGTAATATTGATTATTTACTAAATTTAAATTATAATATAAAAATAACTTGTATGATAATCTAAACAATAATTATAAAAATATAAGGCAAGGAGTGGGAAACTGTATAAAATCAATTATTTATTAAATTAAAATTATAATATATTATTATAAATATTATTGTAAGTTATTTTATTTTTGTATGAAAATCTAAATAATAATTATTATTATGCTTAATTATACTTCTTTTCTTGAAAGTTCTTTTTTTGCTATATATGTATGATTAATAATAAATAAATATACTAATCTAGATATAGATTACATCGAAGTAACTGCACTTTATCTTCACAATGCACCTTATTGTTTTTTACTAATACTCTTGCTGATAGCATTTTCTATTTATTTTGTATATTTTTTGTTATGTCTGCATTCTTTTCTACTAACTCCAGCTACAGTTAAATCAGTTAACAAAAATCAACAAAGGGCTTGGTGTTGAATGTAAACACTTACATATATCCGACAGATAACGGTTTTTGTTCATCCCTGGCTTCTTAACCGGGTGTTTCGTGCTCTTGTTAACAACATTTAAAAGCTGAGTAATTCGTAATCTCTGAAAGATTTGTATATTACAACAATTAGTGTTTCATTACGTCATGCTGGGATTTATTGATTATAGTTTAATGCCTCATTTATCTATATCTATGCATGTGACTATCGAGCACACACACACAAAAAACAAAGAACTAGATTTGAAGTAATTCCTATAGTGATGCCCGTACTTAAACCATATGTCTTTAACAATATTTAAAAAATAAAAAGCAAACATATAAGAATATATTTTAATGCTCAAAAATAATTGTTAATATTTTTATAAATTATTAATTAATTATTACTTAAACCTTATGTCTCTTAAAGTATAAAAAAAAAAACAATATAAATAGCATACATATAGGAATATATTTTATATATTTTTGTATTTTTGAGCATTAACAAAAATACTTGTTAATAGATTTATGAAAAAATAATTATTATAAAATGGTACCAAGTGCTACCAAGTAAACTTGATTCAACTTGTAGAAGAAATTAATAATTTAGGTTTTATAATTGAATTATAACTTGAAAAATGATCTTTTTATAGTTTTTAATTATTCTAAATTATTATATATTCAATATAGTTTAGCTCTTAGCTCGACAATAGCTGACTGACCATATCCAGCACTTACCCACACATACTGGCAGCGATGAAGTATGCGCCTCGCGTATACGCAATACTCGTGCACACAGATGAAATCACCGGCAAACAAAACAATATAGAATACTGAACCCACCGTAGTTGATATTGCGACTCATTTGCAGGACGAACTCTTTCGAAGCAACAACCAAATATGGCCGATCGTCCGTGTGCTGGCAACGCTCTCCGCATCGCCGGAGCCGTCATCCTGCCCAACCTGGGCGGCATCTACAATGGGCGGCTGACCAGGAAGCACCTCCAGAACTGGTACGCGCACCTCAAGTTCCCCTCGTTCAAGCCACCGAATTGGGTGTTTGCACCCATGTGGACATCGCTGTACGCCGGAATGGGCTACGGCTCCTATCTGGTGTGGCGGGATGGCGGTGGATTCTCGGGCGATGCCCAGCTCCCGCTGATTGCCTACGGCACCCAGCTGGCTCTGAACTGGGCCTGGTCACCGATCTTCTTCGGGCAGCACAACATCAAGGGCGTGAGTATACATATTCCATCGTTATCTTTGGTTAAGGTTATAATGTGTTTCTAATCCCCTTTTTCCTTTTTTAGGGGCTCATTGACATAGTCGCTCTGACGGCCACCGCCGGTGCTTGCGGAGTTCTCTTCTATCGCGTCAACAAGGTCGCCGGTTTGCTCTTTGTACCCTACGTAGCCTGGCTTGGATTTGCCACCGCTCTGAACTATGCCATCTGGAAGCTCAACCCGGAGAAGAAGGAACCTCTGGCGCTGGAGGAGGAGAAGCCCTCGAGCAGTCATGCTGGCAAGGCAAATTGAGCTGAAAGAAGGTCCTGAAATGTAAATGTTTTAAAATGCATTAGTATTAAGTGTTTTGCGTGCATTCAAAATGTAATTAGTTATCGGAAAAAGCTATATATATGTGTATAAATATAGTACCAGGGATGGTCTATAGTTGGATATATGTATATCGATAAATGATCCAGAGAAAGAGCTTTATCAAATAGCGCGGTTAACTTGAAACTTAAACTTATTGTAAAAATAAATGTTGAAAAATTATAAAAAGTTTGTGAATGTTTTGCTTAGGTTTTTACTCTATTATGTTTTTGCTTAAAGTTTATTTAAAAAATATATATTTAAGTGAATAAATATTGCCTTAAAAATCGTCGATCGGTTTTGGTTTTTTGTCCCTGATAGTCTGGAATTTTACCAAGAAATCCATAAATATATTTAAAGAGACAATCAAGAATAATATCTTATTAATTTATGCATTAAATTTCAAAATAAAATAAGACTTCCATATAAAATGTTTAAAAATTTCAAATTTTATTCAAAAAGTTGGCCAAAAAATGTTTGAAAAGTTGGTTAGTAATCCGAAAAAAATAAAAAGCTAACTGAAAATGAGTCTGAAAATGCGCGGTAAGTTCAAAATGCAAGGTTTTGCCGATCGAAAGATTGAATCTCTGTTAGGGATTAATTGGTGCCACCAGGAGCCGGGGGAGTAGCTGCAGCGGGCGAGGGATTGGGATTAGAATTGGGCGGTGTTCCGGTCTTAGGGGAGTTGGCTTTCGGCGAGGCAGCAGCCTTCGGCGAGGGAGTTCCTTTGGGTGAATTTGTCGCTGGCTTCTGCTGTGCTCCTCCTCCTGTCTGCTTCGGCGGTGAGGCCTTGTTGTTGGCCTGCTTGGCCTGCTGCTGCTGCTGCTGCTGGGGATTTGGTGGATTAGCTGTCTTTGGTGGCGAAGGCTTCGCTGTGGTCTGAGCTGGCTTTGGTGCCACTGCTGGCTTGGCATTGGCATTGGGATTCGCTTGCTTCTGCTGCTGCTGTTGCTGCTGCTGTTGTTGCTGCTGCTGGGGCTTGTTTCCACCTCCTCCTCCTCCTGGTTGCTGCTTCTGCGCCTGCTGCGGCTTCTGCTGCTGCTGCTTGGGCTTCTGTCCTCCAGCTGCCTCTTGCTTTTTCTGAGGCGCCTGTTTCTGCGGCTGAGAATTAACTGCAGCCGTTGGCGATGGCGGAGTCACGGCAGCAGCTGGCGAAGGCGGGGTCCCAGCGGCCGCAGAAGGTGGAGCCGAAGTGGGAGTTGATGGTGGCGTTAAAGGGGCCACTGGCGAGGGAGCCTCTGCTGTGGGAGTTGGAGCTGCCGCTGGAGTCGTAGCGGGTGGCGTCACTTGCTGTGTCTCCTTGGGAGTAGGAGCAGGGGCAGGTGCAGCTTCCGTTACTGGTTTTGGAGCCTCTACTGGCTTTTCAGGGGCAGCTGCCACTGGATCTTGAGCTTTGGTTGGCTGAGCGTTGGTCACCTCACGAGCTGGGGCCTTGGCGGCTTCGGGAGCTGGCACTTTGGGTGCTTCAGGAGCTGGAGCTTTGGCGACCTCAGGAACTGGAGCCTTGGTAGCTTCTTGAGCTGGAGCTTTGGCAGGTTCAGTAACTGGAACCTTGGCGGCTTCTGCGGGTGGCGTCGTCGCCTGCTTGGCCGGTGGCGGAGTCTTTTGCTTTGGTTTCTCCGAAGTATTTTTTGGAGGAGTTGCCTGTGTTGGCTTCTCCGCTGCATTCTTGGGAGGAGAGGCTTGCTTTGGCTTTTCCTGAGCACTCTTGGGCGGCAC
>VNJR01002568.1:0-15249 GCA_008042585.1 Drosophila punjabiensis | reverse complement strand
TGTCTGTGTCGCTGCACGCCCAGCAAGCTGAAGAATTTCTTATCGGGGAGACGGTTTCCACCGGAGAGCTTAGATTTGGGTGAGCCCTCCACAATGCATGCTTTGTATTAGTTGCACCTCACTGCGAAGACTCTGTTGTAGAGATACGACTCAAGTAATTTATAAGTGTACCCGAGCAAATATGTTTTGATTTTATGTATGAGACCGACCGGATGGGATAATGTTATAAGCTCTCATATTTTTTTCGCGCGAGTCTCAAAGATTCCCTTCCGCCCAATCGGCCGAGGGGCGCAGCCGTGTGGCGGACGGCACGAACGCGTTCTAGATAGACGCGTGAAAATAAAGGAGAACACGAGGAAAATTATATTTTACTAAGATACTACATACTACATACGAGCTAATTCTACAAGCAATACGGGTTTCAATTTAGGAAGACTATAACTTCCAACAATATAATCAAAAAGGCGGTTGTAATCTGCGCATAAAACCCTAAAAGGTTCATGAACTTTAAACTCCCTCCTATAGTGACCAATAACTAAGGGGATATAGGATCTGGATGTTAGTCGCGGTACGTGAAAATTGAGCTGACCTAGCAGATAGGGGCTCTCCACGTCCCCGTGTATAAGCTTATGTAGAAAGACGACGCCAAGCATCGTTCTACAGTTAGCTAGCGAAGGAAGGTTATTAATAGAAGTCTACTAGAGTAAGACGGTAATCTCAGATCGTCATCCCAGAATAAGCCACGTAGGGCGAACAGCAAAAAATTTTTTTGGACGGACTCAATGCGGTTAATATGAACTCCAAAACTGGGACTCCAAACGCAAGAACCATACTCCAAAATGGGCCGAACTAATCAGGTGTAAAAATTCTTAGTTACATAAGGGGAATCGAACTCCTTCGACCACCTTTTTATAAACCCAAGCACGCGTCTGGCTTTGTTAACCATGCAGGAAATATGTTCAGAGAACAAAAGTTTAGGATCAAGGCGGACTCCTAGATCATCGACAAGAGTTATTCTTTCTAAAGAGCAATCATTAAACATATAAGTGGCATACTGGGGAGTGACACTTGAAAATGTCATCAGTTTGCACTTGGAGCTGTTGAGATGTAATAAGTTAGCACGGCACCATGCCTGAAAATTGTTGAGATCCGATTGTAAGTCCAACTGGGCAGAGCTGTCCTTATACTGCAGGCATAGTTTAACATCGTCAGCGTACATAAGCACACGAGAGTTGGTTAAAACTAGCGGAAGGTCATTGATGAACAATGTAAATAGCAGTGGGCCAAGATGGCTACCCTGTGGGACGCCAGATGTGACACTGAGGAATTTGGAGAGAGCATTTTTAAACAGAACCTTTTGAGTTCTGTGAGACAAATAACTCAAAATCCATTTAAGTAGATCAACAGGAAACCTAATTAAGTCAAGTTTCCTTACAAGAGGAGAATGGTTAACCGAGGCAAAGGCTTTACTAAAGTCCGTGTAAATCATATCGGTTTGAAGGTTGCGTTGGAAACCTCTAATAACAAATGAGGTAAGTTCCAGAAGATTTGTAGTGGTTGATCTCCGCCTCATAAATCCATGCTTACATGGAGAAATGACGTATCTGCACAAGTGCTGCAATTAAGGAGTTATTACATTCTCGAAGATTTTCGGAATAGCCGATAACTTTGAGATGCCCCTATAGTTACAGGCATCCGTTTTGCTACCTTTTTTGTGGAGAGGAATAATAAAGGATTCCTTTCAAATAAGGGGAAATTTTGAGGTTTCTAAAGATAAGGTAAGCAATTTTAGAAGGGGGTTGCACAGAGCTTCCTCGCAATACCTGAGCACGCAGCCCGGTATTCCATCGGGACCCGGTGAATATACTGGCTTAACGCGTTGAAGATCCAGACTTAGGGAGCTTTCGTTTAATATAGGACTGAAGATGAGAAGACATTTTTCGAACAATTTGGACAGCCATGATAATAAACTTATTGGTCTGTAAGAGGACGGAATCGTGTGATCTTTTCCGGGCTTCTGTATCATTATGATTATAGCCGAGACGTATGATCCCATGAAAGAGTTTACAGATGACCTCAATAGCACAGTTCGGAAGTTCAATGGTCATTTTTGAAGTTATTAGGTCACTGCCGGGAGCCTTTTTTTGGTTTAGGTAAAAGGATTTACAGCAGGGTTCGGGTGGAAGACGCCACTGAGATTTGAGGCAAATGTTTCGGCTGTGTCTGTGTCGCTGCACGCCCAGCAAGCTGAAGAATTTCTTATCGGGGAGACGGTTTCCACCGGAGAGCTTAGATTTGGGTGAGCCCTCCACAATGCATGCTTTGTATTAGTTGGCGAGAGTTTCTCAATATATCTTGGTATCTTTTTCGGCATCTTGCTTCAGAGTCCGGTTTCGTTTGCTGGTGGTCTCATTCAAACGATGCTTTGAGCATTGCGATCTGCTGGTTTGCCACGCCCGTCGCAGGCGCCTATTTTCCAGAACAAGCAGTTGAATTTGCAGGTTATTTTTAAACTTTTTTATCATTCCGTTGTGGTGTTGATATCCTGGATGCTGTGACGAGTACTTCTTCCGGTAGAACAGTCGATGACCGCTTCGATGTTGAGCTAGGGGGTTAGCTCAATGTTTGAACTCACATACTTCCTGTATTGTCATTGATTATAGTTTCCAAATTTCTATGTGGCTGGACTGGGACCTGCTAATCGTTTTCTAAATGTGGCTGAAACGGATTTTCCATACCTGTTCGCAGAGCATCAGCATAGGAGATGCCGTTGGTGGACTTTCGGTCCGAAAGATGATCTGGCTGCCTTGGCGAAAAATACGTCTGGCGTAGTTTATGATTTATAATATTTTATGTATTTTGTGCACACGAGCTGTCGCTCGTCGCAAGCGACTCTTTGGCTCCTTGTAGTTTCTCGTATGGCTTTCTCCGCAGCTCACACATTTTTTTTTGTATGGGGGTCTTCTTTGTTAGCAGGGCAGTGTGCGAAATTTTGGAAGTCTCCGCAGAATACACAGACTGACCGAAGTGTGCAGTAAGTTCTGTTGTGTCCGTACACTTCACAATATGTGCATTGTACTGGGAGATTCCGTTTGTGTGTTTCTTCCACGGTGTTCCTCCGATGCAATAAGAACTACAGGTCGTAGATCGGGTGCACTTCATTTTTCTTCAGGGTTTTGCTATCTGGCTCAACCTTGAAGACAGAAAATCTCTTGTCTTTAAAGGCTTCTAGTATCTCAGAAAGTCAGGTTCGATTCCTTTTAGTACTACTTGTAGTCCTTTACTGCTTTGTAGTTGATAGGTGCAAATTTATTGTTTGTTTCCTTCAGGTAATAATAATATGGATGTAGCGATACATACCGGTCTGTATGGCCGGAACCGCTTCTTGCTTATCGAAGCTTACGGTTTTTGTTGCCGTTGCAGTGTGCGATAAAGCCGTTGACACCGATTTTGCAATATTGGTCATCGTTTTTTGAGGTAGCAGAAATTCTAGCACTGCTTGTTGTTGGTGCGTCTTCCGTTGAAGGCGGTGGTGGTGGGGTCTGGCATTGATAGCTCCAAGATGTAGGCGTTAGAGTGACTAGAGCGGGTGATAGAAAGCGAGTTCTCGTGCTTTCGACGGCCAGTAGGGCCGGATTGCTCTTTGTAGATGTTTTTTCTACTTCGGTATCGCGTGTTGAAATATTCGAGTATCAACCATTTCTTTGGTTTACGGAGCTTCTACGGTCAGTATTTGGATCGCCACTCATTTTTTTGAGCTTATGGCAATTAATAAAAGTATAATCGCATAGGTAAAAATATTTAATAAGATATCGCCTTCGATTTATATATATATATATATTGAAGAAAGAACTCAACTAGAAGCTCACGAAAAACACACGAACGAATAACACATGAAGTTCTAAATTTAAGGTATATAAATTCTGTGGCCAGCAATTGCACATCATAAGCTCTCTGTTTTTCGGAAGAATCTGCATTTTTAGTATTTTTACTTATCTTGCCTGTAAGAAATTTTTTGAACGTTTATTGGCTTGTTTTATAACTTTTAGTAAATTGTTTTGGCGCTTTGGAAATGGTTAGATAAGTTTTAATAAGAATTCGTAATGTTTTTTAGCAATAACCTTAGCGTTTTCGATCAATAGTAGGTTTAAATGCTTGAAGAATTTTTAAAATCGACCCAGTATTTTTTTTAGTTTATTCTTAATCAGGCCTTTTCTAGTTTCCACTTTCGCAAAATTTATTCGGATTCGGATTTCCCTGACCTGTTCTAGTTTCCACTTCCGAAAAATCCCCACTGATTCGTATTTTCCTCTGTTAAGTCTCTGTTAACTTCCCAGCGAAATCGCTCGAAAACTTTCCGTAAAACTTTTCCGCAAAATCAGAAATTAATTATTTTAAAATACAATGCGACTATGTAAATTGCAATTGAAAATGGAATTTCATTCTCTGATGCTTTAGGAACTTTACTGCATAACTGAATTAGCTAAAGGTAGAATACTTGATTTATAAATAATTTTTTTGTGGTTGCACCTCAGAATCGGTTCGACTCTAACCTTCGGCAAATCCGCCGCCGGTGTTCTAGTTTCCGAGCGGAAAAGTCGACGCTGAGGAGGACATTGTTAGGGTTGTCAGCGTACCAAAACAAACAGATGGAATATGCCTCATATTCATTTTGAACAATTGGCATTTTATTAGTTCTATTATTCTAAAAACTATTATAAATGCTCGCTAAAAAAATTGTTTTTGGTAACAACACTACTTACATTTTTGTACAAATTGTGCACGATGTGAAGTTAAATTTTTCCTCGACTTCGGCAACTTTTTTTTTAGATGAATTTTGCAACACTATCTCTGAGAAATTTCGCACCACTGCCACCTATCAGCTGATCGGCATCTGCAAGTTAAATTTGAACAATGTAAGTAATAAAAACGTTAAAAATACTAGCATTATTTTTTAAGTGTTGGTTGTTACGTCGAACACTTAATAACTGTCGTCTCCTTAATTCGTTTACTCCTAGGAAATGCATAAACATTTTGGTTAAATATTAAGTTAACAATCTTTGAATCAGGGCGGGCAAATCAGATGACATCTGCATGAGTTTTCCAATACTTTATGTTGATAATTTTTAGCACTGCCTCCAAAAACAAATGATTGCAATTTCGAATATTACAAATTTACTTTTTAAGGCCAAGAATGCTGTACCTTTGATTTTCTAAAATCAATCTGTACCCCATTAACGTTCTTAGGTTGGAAACTAGAGCAGGCCAAAATTTGATCAGTCCCTAATTAGCAAAACTGTGACAAATAAACGCAGTGGCCAGCTGATTTTTTTGGGTAACAAAAGGGACCAAAGGGACGTTTCTAAAAAAATTCTTCAATCAACAAGGGCAGTTCGCTTATTTAAAGGGAAATCCGAAAATGTTATCAAATCCACTTCCGAGTGGAAACTGGAACAGGCCTGAATAATTACAATAAAATTATATAATTCACTTGTTTAAACTGTGAAGATGTTTTAGTATACACACACCGTTTCAGCTAAAACAGAACGACGTATTTGTGATCGCCGTGGAAGATTCAGTAAAGGTATATTGTCATCAGATCTATTTGGTGCATTACCTTCATCTGTAGTCGGTGATCGCGTTACGCATCTTTCGCGTTAGCCCACTTATATTTCTTCGTCTAAGTCATGGATTTTTTTTTCAAATAAAAAAGAGAAAATGAGAAAAGTACACACATCCATAGTACATTTTAACAATTCTAGACCAATCATTTATATTAAACCACTTAACAATTTGTTTAGAAAACTATGAACACAAAGTAATAATTATGAACGACAAATGACAAAGATAGCAAGGGCAACATTACGAAATGTCATTTATTGACATAATTTTTAACAAAAAATGTAACATGTAATAAAAATGTAATTTAGTAATAGTCCGAACAGCGGCTAAGCATTTGGTTAAGTTTGGTGAGCCGGTTCTTATGTTACAAAGTTAAAGAAAATTAAATTTTTATATATTTATATATATTTTATATTTTTAATTTGTTTCTTTTATTTACTTTTTAACATCTATCTAATGCCGAAGCTCAATATTATTATTATATAAGCGGCCGATGTTATTTTGAAACATCGATGCATCGCTTTAAATCGACAATAACTAAAACATCTAAAAAGCACTGCTTAAAATTGTTATTTCTGGACACTCGATTTTGATATTCATGCTTTAATGCAGGTGCAGCGAAGCGATGTTCGCGCCGCGAACTAAATAAAGGGAACTAAGACTTCTCCTGGCTTCTTCTTCTCTCCTCGATCCTCAGCTTTGTCATAATCGCCGCTGAGAAGCTTGAAACCGCTTGCCAATTTTCTTCTTTGGCCAGCATTACCGGCACGAGGTTGTCCGTCCCGCTACTGATTCCCAAGAGGGCCTCCAGTGCTTTAAGCTCGCTCGTTAACTTCTCGCATTTGAACGTCACATGCTCGGTGGTTTCGTCCACCTCGGAACGGCACTAACTGCAGCATACACTCACATCGTGACCGAATTTCAACAAAGAGTGAAGTTGTTGAAGTGGCTGGATGTGTTTTTTATCGCGCTCCGTCCGATACCCTCTCTCAGGATGACGCCGGCCAAAAAGAGCAACTCATGCCAGGAGGCAGAGTGCCTGCAGGACTTACAGGAGTTGGGGAAACTGTTGCAGGAGGTTTCCGTAAAAATTATGGACAGGACCTCTCGCCAAATCACATCACCACGAAGGAGTTCGCCAAAATGAAAGCACTACACTCGAGCATCCTCAAGGCGAGCAGATCGTCCGACGAGGGGGACGGCGGGAAGCAGGAGAGTAAGGTCGCCTCGGCCTTGTGACCAAGATGCGCCCAGAGCACGCAGAGCGTGGATAGCCAGCAACAGACTACAATGGTCTGGAATAAGGAGGTCGCAGCCCAAAAGGAGCCATGGCGAAGGCTAAGCCAGCAGCTAGAGCCGGGCGCATCTACTTTGGAGGCTACACCAATACGCGTACCTCGGCTGAAAGGCGCAAAAGCATCCGAAAGCCCCGTGGGAAACCCCAAATGGCTGCTCGTGAAGCCACGGCGCCGCACTCGCGATCGCTGACCGCAATAAATTCGTGCAACGCCGCGGTTGCGGCTGTTGGCTGGTCTGAGGATGCCATTTTTTTGCTGGTAGCGCGTGTTACCCTTAGGAATTCGGTTCCGGAAGCAGAGGGATTCTCTGGCTTGACTGCAAGTGAAGACTCGCTAGAAGATTTCGCCAACGGTTTAGAAATAACGATTTTTGGAGTTGTCTTTGAGCTTGTCGCTGGAAGATTTCTTCCTTTGGGACTGGATGCCGCTCTGACTGTTGGACTTGCGGACCTAGGTGTTGGCTGGGCGCGTGAGGTAAGCGGAGAGCTCGGGCTGGCTTTTTGTTCTTTTCCTGGGGTTGAGGTCGGTTTTTTATCACCCTCACTGGGCATACTCAGCTATCCCCGACAAATAGGAAGGCCTACACGCCGCACAAGTGGAAGAAAGCTCACAAAAAACAAAAAAGCAAAACGATAAATAACAACCGCTGTGAAAAACTTGCAGAAATAGCTTAATCCGCACAATATAGCTAAAACTAGGCAAAAAATCGCTAAGAACTTTCTGCAGAAATTGGCGGAAATTATGAGCGGATTATTCGAAACTAAATTCGATTTTGGATTCAGGAATACGACCCAAACAAATCGTAGAAAACGGTGCAAGGAACAGAAAAAAAAACCAAAATACCCCGAAGAAAATAAACAAAAAATAAAAACGAAAAAATTAGCCTGTGGAGTTGGCTATGCCTTGGATCTCCGGAAGCGCACGAGAAACCCGCCAAAAAAAAAATAGCTACAACAAGAGCAACTGAAGTTAGCTATAATTCCGATTTGAGGAAGCGCACGGGAAATCTAACAAATTTAAAAAACCCGCCAAAAAAAAAAGCTAAAAACAAGCCAGAAATAGTCACTGAGGCTTTTGGGGGACAACTGACACGACCACGAAAATAGCTTAATCTTCTTGCCTTAATTTTAGTTTATATTTATTTTATGTTATTTTATTTAAAAAATAAATAAATAAAAATAAACAAAAAGCTCGAAAATAGCTAATGCGTGTGGCTGCAATGGTTTTTCAACAATTTAACAATTATTCGGCTAACAAAAAAAAAATATTTTTGTCAAAAAAAAAAAAATATTTTTTGTTAACGTAATTAATATTATTTAAATTGTTAGTGAAGGGTATCTTCTAGTCGACAGGGTATTGCCGTTCTTTGACCGTTGGTAATGTATGGTGCAGGTGTTCGTGAACGCTGTATGAGCACAGAGGAGAGGAGAAAAATTGCAATGTACTTATGTATGTATGTGGGCCCTTAGGCAGGCGCTCGGTAATGTATGTATGTTTTTGAAGCTGTGGAGTTTGCCGTTCAGCGCAGAATAGCGCGAGGCTAGCCAATATGTATGTAAGTTTGTAAATTTGTTTAGCTTGGCACAGAATAGCGCGAAGCTTGCCCCGATATATGTATGTGTGTGTGGAGAGTGAAAAAATGATATATATTTTTGCAGTTTTAATTGATTTTTATGTTTATTTATTAATAAAGAATTTTGCTCAAGTTTATTTTATTGTGTCTTAGGTAAGTTTTAGGGTAGGTTTGTGGGTTAATAGTTTTTTTTTGTTTCGTTTTATTGGAAAAATATAATTATAATTACTTAATAAAATTATTTTTATTTAATAATTAATGCAATTTGTGTGTGTCTATTAAAGCGGTGTGTATGTATTTTTGGAATAATTAATATTAATTAATTTAATTTATTTATTTTTTAAGTTGTGTGTGTGTTTTTTAAGAATGTGTGTATGTTTTGTTTTGTGAATAATTAATGCAGTTTAGTGCAAAGTTTCTTTCATACAGCATCCAAACTGAGGGACAACTTTAAGTAGAAGCAGATATACGGACGGGCAGATGGACATGGCTAGACCGACTCGGCTGGTGACGCTGATCAAGAATATATATACTTTATAGGGTCGGATTTGACTCCTTCACTGCGTTACAAAGTTTTGACTAAACTTATACTACCCTGTAAGGGTATATTAAAGTAGTCCCATTGCTGTAAGAAAACAACAAGCTCATGGGGAACACTCAGCGGCAGGCACTGCTCTGCATATCAGGGGCGCTGAGCTCAACCCCTACAGAAACAATCGAAACGATAAACGGAATTGATCCTCTAGACATTCACGCTCAACTGACTCCAAGAAAGGCGGCACAGCGCCTGATGGTATCAGGAAACATATCGCTACTAGGATTCAGGCACAGTTCGATTGGTCGAGACATGAGCAGAATATCTGACTACTTGATACACCGAACGTGCCCGGATGTAAAAACTACAACATTAATAGGACCAGATGACTGGAAAACAGGTCAGGACCATGATCAACACTTCAACATTTATACCGAGGAGTAGGAGCGGGCATATACTGTACACACTTTAAAATGAAGCTGTCGTATAAGCTATGAGCCAACTCAGCATATTCCAGGAAAGCGGCGGGGCTTGCGCAGAGCATAAACCGTCCATATGAGGCGGTCACTTTGTTCGCAGATTGTCAAAAATAAGATTCCTGCGCGCTCCGGTTCTGGCATCGCAAAAGGAAACCAGGCAAACGACTTGCCTTCGCGAAAAATACCTTGATCCTCAAGAGCATCGAAAACTGCGTAAATATTCTCTAGCTTCATTCAGAAATATCCGAACATCTAAGGGCCATATTGGCCTATACGTGGCTCCATGAGGGCCGACCGAAAAAACCTAACCAAACATATTTTTACAGATTTACATTTTTTAAACATTTTTTACATGTAGGGTTTTACATTTTTCTCTGCATTTACCGATCCTTTTTATGGCAGCTATATAATATAGTGGTCAGATTTTTATAAAAATAAATCCGATATTCTTAAATATTATATAAAGCTCATAACCAAGATCAAGATATTTTTAAAAACGGCGAAGTTATAATTTTTTTCTCTATTAATTTTTTCCGATCCTATGGGAGATATACGATAAATTCGTCCAATTTACAAAAAAATTTAAATTAAAATTAAAAAATAATACAAAATGCTCATATCCCAGAGTACATAAATTTACGTTAAAAACGACGAAGGTATAATTTTTTTTTCCTAAAAATGCACGTATCATAGAATTGAGAGTATATGGGAGAATATCTAAAAAGCTTAATTTAGAAAGCTTCAAAACTCAGAGACTAGTTTGCTTAAAAACGGAAGGACGGATGGACAAACAGACGGGCATGGCTAGTTCGTCTCGGCTGTTGATGCTAATAATAAATATATATGGCTTAAAGGGGCAGATATAATTCCTTCAATAATAACCTGCAAGGGTATAAAATCGAAAAAAAAAATTTTATACAGTTCCCAATCAAGTAGAATTAAAAAGTCGCATTACCTTTTCCCTGGCGGTTCCCAGTATCTTCAACAGATTTTCTGTTGTGCAACTGTGGCTCTTTCTGAACCAGATTGATTGGCATAAAGTGCTAATTTGAATTTTAAATCATCACGTTTTTACGGTTTAAAAGCCTTTTAACTGGTAAGTCAAGATCGTTTTAATGTTTGTAGGTCTATATTAGTAACCTGATTTGGAGATGGAAATTCGTTTGGTGTTTTCCCACTATTATTGAAATATTGCTGTAGTAAATATATTCAGGGGATTCCCTATACGACTGAATGACTGAATTACTGAAAATATCTGCGATAGTTAGTAGATACTTTCAGTCGGATAGGAAACGACCCGAAAAAGTCGCCGACTGAATTATTGAAAGTTTTCAATGTCAAAATGTAAAAAATGGAAAACAATTTCAGGATAAAAGCAAGAACAATGTTTTGCATTGCTTAAGAAAAGGTTTAACAGCTTGAGGAAGTTGAAGATTATGATCAAAGCAGAAAACCGTATGGGCCGTTTGGTGGAAATTTCCTATGATGCTGTTTGTATGGGAACCGATATTTTCAGTTGCCGATATTTTCAGTAATTCAGTCATTCAGTCGGATAGGGAATCCCCTAAGTGTAATAAATATAAGTGATATAACAAGTTATTTGTTGAAGAATTATTTAAAAAATGTAGCACTAAAATCGTCATACATAGATGCATAGCTGCATTTGATGTTGGGTGGGATTTTAAAAACATTCTAACTAACTTCGGCACGCCTAAGTATACCCTTTCAGATTGCAATTAGATAAAAAGAATAACATATAGAAGTGGAAAAACAAAAAGGAAATTTTAGAATTAATATCCATATTATAGTAGTTTTACAATAACATTTTTTTCTGATTTTACAAAATTAAAATCGAAATTGTTTACATAAAGATATATTAAATAACGACGAGGGTTTAAGTTATAACGATATCTTAAAGAACAAAGAACTTATGATTTTTTTCCTAAGACCCTATGACAGCTATATGACATAGTCGTCCGATCTGGCCCGTTCCGACTTATATAGTATTCAAAGAATATAGAAGACTATCTGCACAGTACCATACAGATAGCTTTAAAACTAAGGGGGCGTAGAAAAGGACAGACGGATATGGCTTGATCAACTCGGCTGTTTATGCTGAACAAGAATGTTTAATGCAAAATTATAATACCCTGTAAAGGTATAAAAACTAAAATTAAAGTGCTAAAATTAATTTGTATTATTCTTTATTAAGTTTTTTTTTACAAATTAGATTTTGGAATATTTTTTATTAATGCATTCACTTTATGCAGCAAACCGGACAGTAGCACATTGAACCCAAAAATCATTGCAAAAATCTAAAACGGTTTTAATCATACCCAACAGAAAATTTCCAAGGATTCAGAATCTGCAATAAAACTAATTGTATGATTTTGTTTGGAGACTCTATGAGCATTCAAAATTGATCTTTGTTTCAATTTTCTTAAAAAAAAAAATATTTTTATTAATCGCCATGATTTTTGCCTTAAATGATAGATACATTGATAAACTATTCAAACCAAAACCTATTTTAAAAGTTTTACATTTTTTAAACATTTTTTACATGTAGACTTTTATATTTCCTCCACACTTACCGATCGTTTTTATGGCAGCTATATAATAAAGTGGTCAGATTTTTATAAAAATAAATCCGACATTCTTAAATCATATATAAAGCTTATAACCGAGATCAAGATATGTTTAAAAACGGCGCAGTTGTAATTTTTTTCTCTATTAATTTTTTCAGATCCTATAGGAGATCCAATTTTCCAGTTTTCATAAAAATTTAAATTAAAATTCTAAAAATATATTTTCATTAATTGCCATAATTTTTCCTTAAATAATACAGTCGAGTCCCGATAATTCGAAATGGCAAGGGGATCACTTTTTTTTACGAATTAGACGGGAATTCGATTTATCGAGATTTCTATTTAACGGGGCTCAATAATGAAAAAGTCGAATAAACGGGGTTTTTACATTTCACATCATGTTTACATATGTATTTAACTTTATTAAAATTAAACAAACATTATAAGTATGTATGTACATTCATTTGAACGTTTTTGTGACATTTTCACAGAACGATGTTACTCTGCGAAAAATCAGCAAACTAAACTAAAAGAGAAACACAAAATTCATAATGCAAAGCGACATAAAGGCGGCATAGCTGTCTGCGAAATCTAACGGTGCTTTAACTACAATAAATTTCGCATCGCATTACGATTTATAAGAGGTTACGAAACAAAATTACGATTTATAAGAGGTTCAATATTCTTTGCGTTGCGCCAAATACTACGAATTAACGAGGGGACCAAAATGTATAGAATTTTTACGAATTAACGAGTTTTTTTCAAGGGGACAGAATTTCTTACGAATTATCGCGATTTTCGATTTACCGGGGTACGAATTATCGGGATTCGACTGTAGATAAATTGATAAACAATTCATAAAACACTGCAGTTGGATTGGGACTTTCGTAGGAAAACGGCAACTTGCCAGGTGTCCATATTTTTAATCTTATTTTCTGGCTAAAATAGTCGTATAACTTCTGATGCTAGTAAAAGCGACTACACTATAATTACGACCTTTGTAAATCTTCTGAGGACCAAAATTGTTTAAATCGATATTTTTTGTGTGGCGTACCAATAACGACCAAACCCCTCCAAGACTTCCCTCGTATAAGGGAAATTGGTAATACAGACAATCAGACTGCAAAGTCAAAAACCTTACTAGCCTTTTAGTATCACATACGAAAGATATATTAACCTTGTGGTTCTCCACTGCTCAAGCATAAAAAAATATAATTTCCTCATTCACGGCAGAGCAAAAGCCAAAACTTTGCAATAAAATAATATGGACTCTGCTCATTTTTGGTCAACCTTTCACACTTTTATTTCAAAACATGAGCGTTAACAATGATCAAGTAATTGCTGATTATTTTATTCAATAATCCTGAGAAACCTCATAATTTTCCTTATATGGAAGGAATCAAAGTCAGCAACTGTAGAGAAACTCATGTTTTCTAACATGTCAAAACTTTTTAAAAACTATTTTTATTGAAGCTTACTTTATTCTTATAAATAATTTTTCATTTAGGTGCATACTAAGATGAATTTACTCAATTTATTTCGTAATTATTATTTAATTACTGTTCGCGCCATAAGGGCGCTTAGCTTCGATCGGCAGTGTGGGAGCGAGCAAGCTCGCTCTAACGGTGCTAGGGTTTGCGCCCGCTTTCCCGCTTATCGGCCGTTCTTACGCACCCCCCTCTTTCCGCCTCCAAAGGGCTTCTCCACCGGCCGCCGCTCTCGATATGTAAATTAGTCGTAATCAAGAAGTGAAGCGAATAAAGTGAATTTTTGTGAAGCCATCGCCGCCCCTACTCTGCCTCTTCTTCTTTCGGGATTCTGGGAGTTTCTAGCTGCACCCGTATCTACCTGAAGATCCCAGCGGCTGCGACGACGCCGGCTTATTTTTGGATTCACTCCGCCCACTCCATTTCATGGTCCTTCGACTACCGGATCTATCCTGATCCCACCAGCGCCACCCTTCATGAAAAATTCCAGATACGTACGAGAGTTTAAGCGTTGTCCGTGCTCGCCTTCTTCCTTTTTCAACGGCGTTATTCTTTCCGAAAGTAATTCCGATTTAAAAAGAAAGTGAAAAAGGATATATATATATATATACAGACATACGCCCAGCCGCAGTGAATTTTCCATTTTTTAAGTACAAAAGTACTTGCCTATCTCGGCCCCATATATATAATATATTTCTCATATTCCTAAATTCTCATTCAATTCACATACACAAGTCCGACACTAAACTGCATTAATTATTCACAAAATAAAACATACACACATTTTTAAAAAGACACACAATTTACATTATTTTGAAAAAATACAGCACATACGCAATTTATATTTATTATTATAAAAAAACATAAAAAATAAAACACACACACAATTTATATTAATTATTCTACAAATAAAACACACACACAATTTATATATTTATTATTCTAAAAACAAGAAAGGAAGCTAACTTCGGCACGCCGAAGTTGGTATACCCTTGCAGATGCCAATTGCATAAATTATAATCTATCCCAATATAATATAATAAGAATTACTTTCATATTCATACAATTTTTACAGTTTTACATTTTTTTACATTTTTAACATTTTTACATGTAAAGTAAAATGTAATTTTTCTCCGCGTTTACCGATCGTTTCAATGGCAGCTATATGATATAGTCGTCCGATTCTTATGAAATTTACAAAAAAATTCTGAAAAAATATGAAATACTAGTATCTCAAAGTAGAAGAAATGATGTTGAAAATTGACAAAGTTATAATTTTTTTTCTAAAACTTTCCCGACCGTTTCTACGGCAGCTATGAGATATATTAGTCCGATTTTTATAAAATTAAATCTAAAAATCAGAAACAATATAAAAAGCTCATAACCGAGAGTTGATCAAGATATGTTGAAAAACAGTGAAGTTATAATTTTTTTTCAACAAATTTACGGATCGTTTGTATGGCAGCTATATGATATAGTCGTCCGATTCTTATGAAATTTACAAAAAAATTCTGAAAAAATATGAAATACTAGTATCTCAAAGTAGAAGAAATGATGTTGAAACTTTCCCGACCGTTTCTACGGCAGCTATGAGATATATTAGTCCGATTTTTATAAAATTAAATCTAAAAATCAGAAACAATATATAAAGCTCATAACCGAGAGTTGAT
>VNJR01002558.1:3472-36468 GCA_008042585.1 Drosophila punjabiensis | reverse complement strand
GAGCGGGAGGGAAATAGATCACGGGGAAAACGGGAGGAAAACGGTGGCCAGCTCGCCTGGGTCCGCGCCTGGAATTCTCCAACAGCGGCGGATTCTCGTTCCGTATCGCCTCGCCTCGGGCCTGGAACAGATCCAAGCGGCCACGGGGAGTGAGCGAGAGGGAAGAGTGGCGGCGGCGGCGGCCCCGTTACAAATGCCGGGTAAAAGAAACAGGCGGGGAACAAATGCACATGGTTTTTGGGCTTAAGTAATTTATTTATTTAATTTAATCCCTACGTCTGCTGCTGGTGCTGGGCGCTGCGCCCCTAGCTGGGGCCCTGCCACTCTCCAAGCTTACTGGGCCATCTGGCCACGCTCACCCTGGTTTGGCTGCGCGCCCGGCTTTTCCGTGCCGGCGGCTACGTGCGGTGGCGGGGTATCCTTCCGCGTGTCCTGCAGATCCTGGTCTCCTTCGCGGAGGAGTTTCGCGGTCACGTGTTTTGCTATCACTCAGGCTTCGAGCCTTTGGTAACTTTCGCGTCTGTCTCTTTTAATGATCGCCGAAGAAGTGCCAGCAGCTCATCTCCGCTGCTTGGCCGTGACCTAATTCTGCCGGTGGTCGGGCAGCAGCGCTGCTTATGATCGGTATTCTCGCGGTCCCCCCTCTCCCTCTGGCTGCTGGGTAGGCTTGGTTCAGCCGGCGCTGTGCCGAGCTTGCACTTGCATACCGCCGCGGCAGCGGCAGCGCAGTCCCTTTGGCGATCTTCTCACGGTCTCCCCTCTCCTTCTGGCTGCTGGGCCGGCTTGATTCAGCCGGCGCTGTATCGAGCTTATACTTGTATACCGCCGCGGCAGCGGCAGCGCAGTCCCCTTTGGCGGTCCTCTCTTCGTCTCTTCTCTCCTTCTGGCTGCTAGGCAGCTTGATGCTGGCGCTCTGCCGAACTTGAACTTGAAGTTCTCGGTCGGTCCGGCACGAGCGGCGCGTGCCGATCGTCGGTTGGTTACCGCTGCCGTGAGGGGAAATTGCAGCCGTAGGCGGCTCTCTTGGTGCTTTTTGTCTGTCCCTTCTGTTCTGCTGCTCTTAGCTGCCGGGAGGGGAAATTGCATGGCTTTGGCCTCGGTGCGTTACCTCTCTCTCCTCTCCTTCGCTCGGCGGCCTCTGCCGGCCGTCGTGTTTGTTCTGTCTGTTTCCCCTGCTCCGCTGCTGATCTCGTCGCCTCTATCTACACTGGCGAAAACTTGTTACCCGATTTAAACTAGTAAATTTAAGTTTAAATTATAATTATATTATATGGCGGGCCTTCTTGGCCAAAATATACATTTTTGGCTTCTTGCCGTGATGTGTGTGTGTGTGTGTGGCTTCATGCCGTGTGTGTGTGTGTGTGTTTCTTAGGCTAAGGATAAAATGTAGAAATAAGAAGGAAACTATAATATAGGGGAGTGACATCGTCACAAAGGATAGAAGAGAAGCTATCACTAGAATTGTTCAGTCGAAGTCGAGCTTTTGCAAGAGTAAGACGTGTTTTTTGTGCATCCATTAAGTGTATCTAAATAAAACCCCCAAGGCTTTTGGGAAGTTCCCTCACTGTAGGACAACAGCTGGCCTATCTATCTTGACGCAAGCAATCGCAAGGTGAATCAGCTACAGGTGATTAAACAGCTCTTTCACAAGTACTGGGCCCCGGCAACTGCTGGTGGTCCACTGATATCCACGAGGCGATCAGCTGTTCAAGCTTTAAGCTTTCAACCGGTTTGAGTCTGAGCCAAACATCAGTGCCACACTTTGGCGCACATTCAAATAAGGCGGCTGTAAGACCGGCTTAGCATTTGTCTTTCATTTTAGTTAATTACTCAACTTTATTTGGTAAAGTTTTTCCTAATTGCTTAAAATGGAACAACAACAACAACAATCTATTCATCTGAAAATGATGAGGAAGACTGCTGGAGCAACTCCTGCTGAACAACGAGCTAGTCTGCGAGATAGTTTAACGGACAGCCAGTTACTTGCTGGCAGTACAAGCAGATGGGCGTCCACAAGTTGCATCACAACTTGTACTGTAACTTCCTCGATCTCATCTCCACTGACGTTCACAACAAGCTCGAATGGCAGTTTATGTTCCGCTGCATCCAGTACGAGGCAAGATCCTTCTAAGGGCACATCATCATGCAACTCCACCCCAGGCTGGCAGCAAGTCACCGCAAAGACAAGCAAAGGTCTGCACCCGAAAAGAGCAAGGTCCCAAGGTCACCCAAAAGAAGACAAGCTATACCGCCAATTCTGGAAACCGCTTCATAGCCCTAAACGACGAAGAAGAAATGGACGGAAGGCTCGACTTCCACTTCGCAAGCCGCGAAAAACCGCGCCGCAAAGAAGAGCGACGCAGCTTTGCAGCCGACAAACTCCAACAGCATAGGACAAGTCCAAACAGCCGCACCGCAAGCGGCTCGATCACACAAGGTCCCAAGGATTATGGTTCCCGGTGTGGTCAGCTACTCTGCTTTCCGCAGTGAGCTGGATGCTCTTATTGGAGACACTTACTCCATCAGAGCGCTGAACTCAGGTGAATGCGCCGTTCAGTGCAACTCCTCTGACGCCTACAGGCCCGTGGGCAGACACTTCCGCAAAAAAGGTTCTGTTTTCCATCACCACCAGCTGCCAGAGGACCGACCCTTTCGCATGGTAATGAGGAACATTCATCACGACGTCCCATCGGAGGACATCATTGAGTGCCTGCAGCTTTCTGCATCCCTGCGTCATTGCGTTTTGCGCATCTACACCCCTCGCAATAAGGACTACTATATCATATAGCTGCCATAGAAACAGTCGGAAAAGTTTTAGAAAAAAATTAAAAGTTTGCCAATTTTTGAGATACTTTGAGATACAAGTATTTCATATTTTTTCTAAATTTTGTTGTAAATTTCATAAGAATCGGACGACTATATCATATAGCGACATACAAACGATCGGTAAATGTAGAGAAAAATGTATTTTACTTTACATGTAAAAATTTTTAAAAATTCACAAAAAATGTAAAACTGTAAAAATTGTGTGAATATTAAAGTAGTTCATATTATATTATATTTGGATAGATTATAATTCATACAATTGGAATCTGCAAGGGTATACCAACTTCGGCGTGCCGAAGTTAGTTTCCTTTCTTGTTATTAACAATATTCATTATCTTTTAACCATTCTTTCATTAACAATTTTTGTACCCGAGAAAAATGAGAGCGCGGAGAGTCGGACTTGACCCGAAGGCCGAATGAGAGCGTTGGCTCGGTTGAAATCAACGTTGACTGTTAATGAATTAGGCCTATTGGTGAAAACTATTAATATATATGAGAGCATATAGAAGACTGTCTACAAGGTTTCACGCAGATAGCTTTAAAACTGAGGGACTAGTTTGCGTAAAAGGAGACAGACAGACAGACGGACAGACAGACAGACGGACAGACAGACAGACGGACATGGCTAGATCGACGGACATGGCTAGATCAACTCGGCTGTTGATGCTGATCAAGAATATATATACTTTATATTATTATATTTATATTCGGAGATGACTCTATCACTGCGTTGCAAACTTCTGACTGAAATTATAATACCCTGCAAGGGTATAAAAATGAAAAAAGTAGTTATATGAGAAAAGTTAAAAATTAAATAATAATAATATTTTAAGCCAAAAATTTAAAGTCTATTGAAAAATTAAAATTGAGCTGAAAATCAAACAAGAAAGGAAGCTAACTTCGGCACGCCGAAGTTTGTATACCCTTGCAGATTGCATTTGAATCAATTATAATCTATCGCTGTCTAGTATTATATGAATAACTTTCATATTCATTTTATTTTAACATTTCTAAATATTTTGCGTGTAAAGTAAAATGTAATTTTCCTCCACCTTTACCGATTGTTGGTTGTTGGCGAAAATTCTCAATGGGCACTGTATTATCCCGGACAACGGGTAGTGCATTGTCGCTTGCTCCGTCCGCGGTACTGCAGTGTCTAGCTAAGGCTACGGTTCAATTCCTGCTGCCCAAAAAGCCGGAGGAAATGATACATTAGCCATGGTAGGAGGTGCTTGGCGGGTAGGGATGAATCGCAAGTTAGAGGCACCCCCGGAAAATAGATCAAAACTCCCGTTCCGCAGGTATGGACCAATGGGAATCAACCGGAACTGGGAAGTCAGCCCAAACGTCGGCGTGACTGCTACCACCGGCGGAAACGGAGGTAAGCAATCCTCTCTGCGTGTCGCCAGCGGTCACATCTCTAACTTGACGGGAGCAAGTCAGTTTAGTTGTAATGCTACTGCCACCACTACTACTAAGAGCAAGCTTTGCCGCACGGGTGCCGTCGTCGATACATACTCGGACCTTAAGAGCGTGCAGCTCTCGAAAGAGGAGGAAGAGAGCATTCTCCGTTCGCCCAAACCAGGCACCAGCTCCCCGCGCAGGGACTGGCCGAAGCGGTAACGAACGAGGATGAAGACTTCGGAGCAAGGCGACCCTCTCTCAAGAAGAGAAGGCAAAGCTAGCCTGGGCCGCGCAAAGGATCGAAGAGGGCTGACTTCACTACGCCAAGCTTCCCCACATGGCGAATACAGGTGGATTCGCCAACAAGGAGGAGATGCTTGCCAACAAAAGGCAGCGCTCCGTTAAGAGTGCCTACAGAGGTGCACCGGCGAGTAAGCGGCCCAAGCAGGCAGCCCCCACACCCAGCGCGAACAAGAATCTCAAGAAGGAGCTGAAGGCTAGTGAGGTGACCAAAAGGCATTTGATCGTGGCACTCATTGACCGCAGCGACGAAAACGACAAGATGTCAGAGGCGCGCTGGAAAACAGTGCACAAGCGACTCGTCGAAGCGCTTTTTACGCGGATAGAGGATGTCTCCACGGCCCCCATACCAACATTCAATGGTGCGCGGTGGCTGAATGGGGTCAAAATCCTGAAGTGTATGGCCGACCCGACTCCAAAGTGGCTGACGCAAACGGTCAGCCATATGGAAGCATTGTGGATGGGGCCCAGCTGGAGGCGGTGTATAGGGAATTAGTCCCATCCATATCGAAGGCGAATATACTCTTCCCCATTGCGAATCAAGGTGACCGGGCGCTGAAGCTGCTACAGCGACACAACCCCGACATACCGACCGCAGACTGGAAGGCAATGCATGTCGCGAGCCCACTACCCAAATAGGGGGGCCAATGTGTAGTCCGCCAGATCAATAAGGAGGCGGAGGACATCTTGTATCCCATATACGGGAAGATGGTGTATGGGGTATGGGTAGCGTCGACCAACGCCTAAAAAAGCGCCATCCTAGGGATAAAGATACGCAATCCCTGCAGGCAGGCGTGGTGGAGAAGGACATGGGTCTGGACACCATCATAGATGCCGCCCAGGAAATGACGCTGGACGATACCCTGAAGATGACGGTGGTCTGACAGTCATAATATACACGTCCGGAGGTGAACAAGGTACACATGACGCTAAGGATGCTGCAGCTTAACCTCCATAAAAGTAAGGTCGCCTCGGCGGAACTCCTCATAGTTATGGAGCAAGGGTCCGCCGACATAGCTTTGGTCCAAGAGGAATGGAATGGGCAATTCCGTCGCCGGACTAAAGTCCTCTAAGTACAACCTTTTCTACTCACTATCGGTAGGCAGAAATAGAACCGCCGTACTTGTACGGAAGGATCTACACGCTAGATATAAACGACAGAGGTGAGTCATTCTTAGACTTTATACTTTCTACTAACTTATCTATAGCAAACGGAGGAACATAACTTTGTAGGCCCCACCTCGGCAAACGTGCTATGGTATCAGAATGGAGAGTCCTTGAGAGACTATCCTTCTCAGATCATAAGTACATACAGTTCCAGTACGAATTCGAACACTCTTCAAAATTAACCGTTTTTAGGAACCCCCGGAACACGAACTGGGGAAAGTTCAAAAACGTAATCACGGCAAAGCTTGCCACTTCTCCGGGCAAAGTAGAATCTGCGGAAGACATAGAAAGGTCCTTAGAGACCCTCTCCAAGGAGCTTCTAGACGAATGACACGCATCATAACCTACATCAGAAATGAAGAAAAACCAAGCCACCATGGTGGAATAGGCACCTTACACTCCGATGCAATAAACTCAAGGAATTATTCAAAATCGCCCAGATGGCGAAAGATAAGATTATCAATGGGGAATACAAAGCCCTACTTAGGGACTACAACAAGGAAATACGCAAGGCGCAGAGAAACTCGTGGTGAAACTTCTGCTCCAATATAGAGACTGCCCCAGAAGCGGCTAGACTCAGGAAGCTGCTATCGAAGCAGCCAACCATACAAAGTCAGCTCAAACGCGATAATGGGCAGTGGACACTGGAGGGTAGCGAAGAGGCCGTAAGAGCACTAATTCAAGCTCACTTCCCAGGCTGCACTGAGGTATCCGATGCCAACAAGCACCAGGACCTAACAACTGGAGAAAAGCATCTCCCAATAGATCTGATATCCTCTAGAAGAATCCACTGGGCTATAGACTCCTTTACGGGGATAAAAGCACCTGAACTAGATGGAATATTCCCAGCCGTGCTACAGGTGACCAAAGAACTGATCACCCCATGGCTACACTCTATATACACAGCATGCCTAAGAACGGGCTATACCCTATCCATTGGAGAACCTCTCGGATTGTCTTCCTGCCAAGGATTGCAGACCGATAAGCCTCACCTCTTTTCTACTCAAGACACTAGAAAACTGCTAGACCTATACATCAGAAACGATGTGGGAAGACTACTGTCGACCAACCAGCACGGCTACACGAAGGGGAAATTGGTGGAGACGGCCATACATTCACTAGTAGCCACTTTAAGGATGATATGGCTGGGGTTATTACTCAGTCGGCTTAGGGGTCCTCTACAGAAATATTTATTTTACTGAGACGTGCAGGAGAAGGGAGGGGGCCTGGGGGCCGGGATTTTGCTTGGTACGAAAGTAGGCGTGGGCCAAATCCCTGGCCAGAGGACGGAAGGCCCATGAACCCGTACAACCGGCTCCGCGAGCCACTGATCCGGTTTTCAGGCCCGGAGAGGGGTCGGAGCCAGTCCCGCCGTCCGGGTGCCGGCCCCTTTGCAGAGAGAGGCCACCGCCCTGGGAGAGAAGAATTCCGAAGCGGCGAGTCGACCCCGCAAGCCGGGCTTCATGTGGCTCGCGGCCGGCAGCGTGTTCGAGGTTTTCTTCCTTGGTTCTGATTTGCACGTCTGACGATTTCGACTGTTCCGCAACCAATGCCCAATTCCCCGGCATGCCAAGGCTTTGGTCGGCTTCCTCTGCCGGCGATCCCTTGCGTTGGCAGCGTCGTTCTGCTCTCGGCGTCGGGAGAGCTTCGGATGCAGTCGCGGCAGCAGGAGTTTCGGCATGGGTCGTACTTCTGTCTCTCTCTCTCTCTCTCTCTCTCTCTCTCTCTCTCTCTCTCTCTCTCTCTCTCTCTCTCTCTCTCTCTCTGCCTTTGATCCTGGTTCTGTCGTCGATCCCTCTGGCTCGGCTGATCGGGCTTGTGTTGAGCTTCGTCGGTGTGCGGTTCAGCTTGCTCTTGCGTCGGTCCTCTTCGGGCTCCGCCGCGACTTCTGTTGTTTTTCTCTTCGGCTCTGTCGGCCTATACTTACTGCTATCGGTCTCTGCTGTTCGCTCTTTGGCTCTGCCGCGAGTGTTGTATTCTCTTAATAGATAAACTTTGTGTCTGCGTTCGGGCTTCTCTCCTCCATCCCTCCTGTTTGGAGGGGGCGGCTTTATCCTGAGGGTGCATTCGATAATAAAAACACGTAGGAACTAATTCGGGGTTTTTCGGGACGTGCGTCTTGGGTGTTTATTTGCAGAAGTAGAAGTTGGTACTCCCTCTGAGAGCGGATTGGAAGCTCATTGGAGGTTTGGAGAGAGAGGGAGAGAAAACGAACGGGACATTGTGAGGCTGTAAGCGGAGTCACACTGCCTCTCAAAAATAAACGCCTTTTGGCGTGAACACCTCCTATTTACATGTGCCCTCTTTGGGTCTTTCTTTGTCGGAGTGCGTTTTCTGCCTAACATACTACATACTAACAACGTTTATGTTCATTTTATACTTAATATTTACATGGGTTGTGAGTCTTCCTCTCACTCCATCCCTATCTCGGGGATGCGGAAAAATGGTGACGCGGTCTCCGCCGCGAGAGATCTGGACCCGGTAACTGCTGTCGCCCACCTTCACAAAAAATCGAAGATACTTGGTTACAGGTTGCCAAAGGCGCTCCTGTACCCTCTCGATAAGTTCGGCGGGAAGCCAACCATCTTGGGTCGTCCAGCCTGTGGTGCTCCGGCTCGGGTTCGGGTTGGAAGCCTGGTTGCGACTCCTCGTCTGAGCTGGTCTCTTCCTCGGGCCAGGGGGCGTGGCGTTGGTGGTCCCCGTTTAGTAGGATGCCGGGGCGGTCTTCTGCCGGCGTGCCTGGAGCCGGGCGCGGTGGGCTCCGGCGGAAACGCCACCGGTACTCGTCGGTGGCGGGCATTGGGCGTACCCGTTGGATCGACCGTAATCCGCCATGGTGCGGCCAGCGGTGGCCCTGTCAGCGTTCTTCGGTGAAGGTATGCGAGTTGGGGTCATTTGTAGCAGGCTCTCGGCGGTGGCTCGGTTGGCCGCTCGCCGGCTGGCTGCATCTGATGTCGTGGGCCCTTCTGGGGAGGCCAGTATCTCCGCTAAAAGTGATCCTAGGGCAGAGCGGGTGTTTTCCTCCCGTTTGACCGGGTGAGAAGATGCTGGCTGGGCGGTGGTACCTCCGGTCATGCCGACGGTGGTACCGGCGTCGGTGGCTCTTACACGTTGTCCGTGGTATGGGTGGCGGCGGTGCCGTCAGCACTGGTAGCAGTGGTGTCCAGGGTGACGCCAGGCGGTCCGCCGGCAGCGGTCCCGGTGACCTGCGCGTCCCCAAGGGGCGTCGCGTTGGTGGTCCCGGTGAGTGCTGCCTCGGCCGGTGGTGCGTCCGTGTTGTGGGCAATGTTTGTGGGGTAGTGGCCAGGCCCGTAGAGTTCCTCGTATGTCGGTGATGGCGTCTCGTAACGGGGTGGCAGAATCTCCTCCGTTATGTAATGACGATGGCGTCCCGGGTTGGTTCTGGCTCTTCCTCCTCCCTGGAGCTCAACTCTACAACCTCCGCCTCCGAGGTATCCTCGTAAATCGCCCCAAGGGCGGTTACGGTCGTATGTGTTGCGGCCATTGGCTCATCGGTAGTCAGGGCGGTGAGCGGTGTGGTGTTACCTGCTGGTCGAGGCGGCGTCACGTTTATGTGGCAGGCGCCGAAACGGAGCTGCAGCGGTTCCCCGTCATCTTCCAGGATTGCGCCCATCATATCCTCCAGCGACAACCCTTCGCACTAAGACGGGCTGATCGCTGGCGAGGATGCTGGTCTCGCGGTGACCTCCACGAGTGGTGTCGGGACTGCTCCAAGACTGCTAGTGGTGGTGGCGACTCGGCAGTGGCGTTGACCGGTGGAGTAGCTGGCCGAGATCGTCTCCAAGAGACTGCTGGCGGCGATGGTGACTCGGCATTACCGCGGCTCGGCGGAGTAGCTGGCCGAGATCGTCGGTGGCTCCTCGGTGGTCGCAGGGCTGTAGGCGATCGGCGCCTGTGATGATGACGATGCTGGCGGTCTGATCGCGACATTTTGCGCACTTTCTGCGGTGGGTCGGTTGATGCTCGAAGAGTGGTCGGCAGGGGTAATTTTCCGCCTACGGTGGTGAGGACGTTGGACGAGCGCACTCCTCAGCAAGTGGTCCCCAAGACACCCTGGTCCTCCTCGGCCAGAGCACCAGTATTGTGGCCACCTTTTCGTCCGTTTGTCTGAGCCAAGTCGCCGTTCTTGTTGTTTTCGTCGTCGTCGCTGTCTTGGTGATATGGCTTCAGATTCTGAATGCTGGCAGTGCGTCAGCGGCGGTTTCCTGGGATCTGAAGCTGCGCAATGTTCGGGGATGGGAACTTGATGACCCAAAATGGCCCTTCGTATTTTGATGCCAATTTGGCGGCAAAGCCTTCGGCGGCGTTTGACAAAACGTGACGGCGTACGAGGACTAGGGATCCGAGTGGCGGTCTCCACTCTCGTCGGCGCAGTTTATAGTGTCTTCCTTGTTTTGCCGAGGCTCGTTCGGCGCTTTCCCGGGCGACTTTGAAAATACTGTGAAGTTGCTCGCTTTTCTCCGTAAGTGAAAGTCGGACGGTCCCGCTTCCTGGTGTGACTTCTTCAGAAAGGAAGTTTGGCAGGCGTGGCTGAAACCCGTGGTATCCGATACGCTACTGTTAATCGCCAGTGGGATCTCCGGAAGAAGATGATCCCAGGCACTCTGCGGTGCGTCTCCGAGGTACTGGGCCACCATGGTCTTCACGGTTCTATTTGCCATCTCCGCGGGGTTTTGGCGTGACGTGTAGGGTACAGTGCTTTGGGCTACCGTTAGTCCATCCTGAATCTTCAGGAAGCCGGGCTTCATCACCTTCGGATACACATCCGCACCCAGCACTACCGAGATCGTTGCGGGAAGATAGAACCGCTCATCAGCTAAAGTAATGTCCTGGAAGTACGTCCGCACGGTTTTACTGAGCTGCCGAATTGGAGTGCGAATGCGCACGTGAGGCTCAATCTTGAAGACCAGGTCGAGCCGGACAACCATTTGGAAGTACGACTTGGAACGACGAATTGGAAATACGGACAAGAACTACGACATAAAACGTTAGAGGCGAGGGGCGACGGCCAGGCCGACGGTTCCACCGGAAGAAGGACCACCTTCGCGATGGGGCGTTTGATTAGTCCGCGAGCCGTGCAGATGTCTACCACCCACATAGCCATCGGACCCGGGAAAAACCGCATCGACCCTGCCTAGTCGCCATTCATTGGACGGCAGATTATCTTCCTTGACAACCACCATGTCGCCGACCTGGAGATTGTGTGTAGGGACCTGACATTGTTCCGTTTATGGAGTTCCTTGAGGTACTCTTCCTTCCAGCGCAGACGAAATTGTTGATAAAGATCATTCAGGTGTTGCCAACGACGAGAAAGTGGTCGGGCGTTAATGCCAGAAGATCAGCGGGGTCCTCGGACATTGGCGCGAGAGGCCGCGAGTTTAGACAGGCCTCGATCTTTGCCAGGAGTGTGGAAAGTTCTTCGAATGTATATTTACGCGTGGCTGTGGATTTATAGAATAAGGTTTTGAAGCTCTTGACGCCTGCTTCCCGTAAGCCTCCCATGTGGGGAGCTCCCGGAGGAATGAACTGCCAGATGAGCTGTTGATGACTATAATTATTCGTTACAGACTCCTTAAGAGCTTGAAGAAAGTCGCGGAAGAGCAGAGCAGCAGCACCAACAAAGTTCTTCCCGTTGTCCGACTGAACCTTCCGAGGACACCCTCGTCGGGATAAAAAACGAAACTTTTCGGTCGTAAGGTCTGACGTTGGCTCTAAATGGATGGCCTTAGTGAAGAAACACACAAACACCAGCACATACCCCTTAGTAATAAGACAGGCTCGGCCGGTGTAGTTCTTAATATCGAACGGTCCGGCATAGTCCATGCCCGTATATGTGAATGGTCGCGAAAAAGACGTGGGTTTTTTTGGAAATTCACCCATGAGCTGGGTTTGAAGCTTCTTTTTATGGATCACGCACACCTTGCATGAGAAAATGACGGAATTAATCAAATTCTTGACTTTTGGGATCCATAACTTTGATCGGACCAAACGTATCATAAGCTGGTTACCGCCGTGTAGAGTTATTCGGTGCGTAAAATAAACAAGAAGACGAGCAAAAAGACAGCTGTACGGAAGGAAGACCGGGGCGCCGTTCGTCATATTGGAGGGACTCGGAGGCCGTCACTCGGCCACACGCTCTCATTATACCGTGAGGATCAAGGAAAGGATTCATATTCTGAACGGAACTGGATACTGGGACTGGTCGCTTTTGACTCAGGCACGCATACTCGAGCGCGAAGTATCTGCGTTGAGTCGTGGAGATTAGAAGCCGTTCAGCTGCGGCGACCTCCGTATTGGACAGCTGCTCCTCACACGTAAATGATATTTTTCGCGAGCGTTGAATGAAGGGTTGAACATAAGCGAAAACTCGTAATGCCCTGTCGAGTTTTGAGAACCGCTCGAGAATATCCTCTGGGGGGACCTTCGCGACCTAAGTGCTCGTTTCTCGAGCTCGGTCACAGGCGAGTCTCCGCCTTGAGCGGGCCAATCACAGCAGGGCCTTCGCTGCCAGGCAGGGCCCTGCCACCAAAGTTGGCTGTCAGCGAGGATTTATGTTCGGAGCGGACATGTGCCCATCTCTAGGCCTCGGTGAACTGAGTAATCTTGGTCACCCTGTTTGCCACGAACGTAGTCCAGTGACACGCTGGCTTGCTCAACCATGCTAGAACAATCGTCGAGTCAGTCCAACAGAATAGGTCTGAAGCGGATGCTGGCATCTTCGGAAGAATAGCGGTAGCCATTTCGGAAAGTAACAAGGCTCCGCACAGTTCTAGCCTGGGGAGTCCGCGGGGTCGAACAGTTTGGCAATTTGCGATAGGATCAGACGTTTGGTGAAAGACGTTTCAGAAGGCAGGTCAGGCGGAATAAAGAAGAAATCATCAGACGTCGCTTTCCAACGCACACCCAGAGTCTTCGCAGTGCTCTCAAGGAAGTCAGTGTGCAGGAGATGGTCACTCTGGATATTGGTCAAAATAGCCTTGTTGTTGGATGTCCACTTTCTTAGCGGGAACCCCGCCGAACTCAAGGCTTGGTCTAGCTCTCGAATTGCCAGCTGAGCTTGACTTTTGGAGTCTGCTCCAGCTAGGACATCGTCGACGTACATGTAATTTCGAATAATGTTACTCGCCAGTGGATATTCCTTCTCTTCGTCATCTGCGAGCTGTTGCAGAACTCGGAGTGCAAGTAAAGGAGCACAATTGACTCCGAAGGTAATGGTCTTCAGCTCGTAATCTCGGATTTCTCCGTCGGAATTTCGAAATAGGATGCGTTTGAACGGAGTATGGCGAGGATCAACCCAGATTTGGAGATACATCTTTTCAATGTCGGCGTTAAAAACGTATCGGAAGTAACGCCACTTGAGAATCTGGATTGTCAAATAGGACTGCAAGACAGGGCCCGCGTGCAGAATGTCATTCAGGCTGGTACCGTTCGCGGACGGACTGGATGCATTGAAAACGACTCTAACTTTAGTAGTCGTGCTCTCGGGCTTGAGTACCGCGTGATGTGGGAGGTAGGATTGCTAGAAAGGACCTCGGTCATGTGACCTAGATCCAGGTTTTTCTGGATGACGGCCTCATACCGTGCTTTGAGCGAAGGATCCTTCTTCAAGCGGTGCTCGTTCCGTAAGAGCTTAGACAACGCGCGAAAGGGTAACGTTACCATGTATTTGCATTTTTGTCTCTCTTCGTGGTCAAGATGAAATTTTGTTCACACGCCGAGTCCGATTCCGTAAATATCTTTGTTGGCACATCCTCATCCTCCCAGAAGTTGGTGAGGAGTTTGTGCAACGACTCCTCGGCCACGGTGAAGACTCGCGTTGAGAACGCGGACACGTTGCGGGTGGCAGCTAGAGACACGGGCCCTGTGAGTACCCACCCGAAAATTGTTTCTTGGCCGAGAAGAGAGCCGCAAATGTTGATTTTAAAACCTCCCAGAAGAACGGACCGAAGGATGTCGGCACCGATTAGGACATCAATTTGGGAGCTCTCGAAGAATTTAGGATCTGCTAAGGGTAGGTCCGGAATATCCTTTAGAAGATCGATACGAGGGCAGATTCCCGGCCAGCTGGGGAAGGACACAAGCCGTAGTCTCTACCTGCAGGCCGGGTCTTGAAGGCGATCGGATAGAAAAGTGACAGAGCTTCTGGGATTGAGCAGCAATTGTCTGATTAAGGCCAGATACTTGGGCCTTTTGAATGGGAGTTTTATGAGGTTGAAGAGCCGCTCGGTTACGAAGATAGCCTCGGAGCCTGAGTCGATCAGAGCGCGTGTTTGGAAATTACAGCCCAGATGACATATATTAATTATTGCTGTGCCCAGTAGGACGGCTCTTGAACCGGACGCAAAGCACACTTGCGCATCAAAGGCTGCAGTGCCTGCCGGAGTCGGCGCGGGTCGTGGTCTTGATGGCGCGCCGCGACTTGGAGCGCTCGCAAAAGATTTCCGCGATGTAGCAAAGAGTGATGCCGACTATGGCATGTAAAACAGCTATGCGGACTACTACAATCCCGCTGCTGATGGCCTCGAGCGAAGCAATTCAGGGAAAGCTGTCTTCTCTTTATGTAATCAGACCGACCATTCACGTCCATTTCTAGGAAGCGTGGGCAAAGCCGCACAGGGTGGTTTTTCCTAGAGCACAGATCACACCCTCTGGGTGCCGGAGCCACCCTGGCTTCGTACGCGTTCAGTCTGCGCGCGGATCCGTTGGCATTGGACGGCCTCGGCGGAAAATGTCCAGAGCCACTGGGTCTGCCGTCGTCAATTCCCTCTAACGTGCGATGGCGCTCCGTCAAGAAGACGTCTAGCTCGTTCCAAGTTGGAATCTCGGCCTTGTTATGTATGAATTGCTCCCACATAGAAAGAGTAAGTTTGGGAAGCTTTGAGGACACCATGTAAACAAGAAGACAATCCCACGCCTCGACCTGAATAGAGGACATCTCTAAGGCTGTGCCTTGCAGCTCTTTTAAAGCGGCTCCGGACTCTTGGGGGACAGCCTGGATGTTAAAGAGAATTTTTAACTGGCTGTTGACTAACAGCCTCCTATTCTCGAATCGCTCCGCCACGCAGAGTTAAAACCCTCGTTGGTCAGTGGCGCCTTTGAAACGATGGCGTGCGCATCCCCACTCGTCTTGGAGAGTAGGTGGAACAACTTTTCCACAGGCGTCAGGCGCGAATTATGGATGTAAATTGCGGTGAAGAGGTCTCTTGGCACATGCCAGGGGACAATCTTTCAGTTTCAGGGCCGCCCGGTGTGTTGATATTGGCCTCAANCGTCAGGCGCGAATTATGGATGTAAATTGCGGTGACTTGGCACATGCCAGGGGACAATCTTTCAGTTTCAGGGCCGCCCGGTGTGTTGATATTGGCCTCAAATTGACTCACACGATCTGTCGTGGAAATGAACTTCTTTAAGGCAATGTCGATGGCGGTTTGAGCCATTTTTGTGGTCGAACGAGTGAGAATGGGTGATGGACCTGGGCTGATATTTAAATAATTGTCGCTACTTGCCCTTGGACGGACAGTGCTGGGCCTTGATGGAGAAACGGAAGAGGATCTTCCCAAACGGATTGATGGAATCGGACGTGGTTTTTTGTCTTCTCCTATGGGCATACTCGGACTCTGCGGCCAATCAGATAGCGTCGACAGAATTGGGCAAAAAAAAAATACTCGAACAAGGATGAAGGTGGTCACACTAGACACCACGGAGCAATTTGAGTAACCAAATAAAAATTGGCCCTTGCCGAAGTTCAAAAATGGTTTCTACTCGAATCACGATCGCACCCCTGATCACACTGGATGCCTCTATTGCGTAGCGGCCGGTTAGTAGCGTTAGTGGAAGCAAAACAAATTCAATAATAATAATTTTTCCCAGTGAATATAATTATGTCTTTGTATTTATCGTGTGGGTGGAGAAGTTTTTCTCACCTTGTTTTTTGTTGTTTTTTATAATAATTTGGATGGTTTTGTTTTATATATTTTTATTTATATAAATTGCCGAAAAATAGTTGTATATGTTGTTATTAAATAAAAGAATATTAAATATAAATAAAAATATTAAAAAGTAGATATATAGTAATTAATTAAATAAATCGAATTTAAACGGTATAACTTTCAAAAGCATTAGGTATAATTTGATGGATAATTGTTTATTAGTTTATTTCTATATCAATTAATTTTTAAATTAGGGTGGAAACGGTGGAATCGGAACATCCGGCTTATTTATTGCCAAAAAAAAATAGTTGTTGGGACACTGTGCCGGCAAAGCAAAGCCTTTGCATGTATATCTGTAACGGCTGTGGCTAGAGAGACGAAAGGGAGACAAAAAACCCCGGCCGATGCTGATGCTGTGCAGACAAGATTACATGGAATATATATATGTATGTATGTACGCAGCAGGCCAAGTGCATGCAAAGAAAAAGGAGGCACGATCGCTGCTGAACTATGTAAATATATATGGAGGCGGCGGTCTGCTAGAATTTGGGAAAACTAAGGAACGAAGCATGGCCGTTGCTGTAGCTATGTATGTAATAGTTTGGACAAATAAATGTAAGTACAATGTTGAGCGTTTATATCCCTTTGCAATTTTCTTTATTAGTTTGTTTCAATATCAATAATTATTAATTTTTCAATTTGGAGTGGAAGCGGTGAAATCGGAACACCTAGTTTATTTATTGCCAAAAAAATTGTCGTTGGGACACTGTGCCGGCAAAGCAAAGCTCTTGCATGTATGTATGTATGTACGGTAATGAAAATCCTTTGCATGTATATCTGTAACGGCTGTGGCTAGAGAGACGAAAGGGAGAAAAAAAAGAATCCTTGGCTGTTGCTGATGCTGTGCAGACAAGATTACATGGAATATATATGTATGTAAGTACGCAGCGGGCCAAGTGCATGCAAAGAAAAAGGAGGCACGATCGCTGCTGAACTATGTAAATATGTATGTAGGCAGCGGTCTGCTAGAATGTAGATAGTATGTAATAGTTTGGACAAATAAATTTAATTACAATGTTGAGCGTTTAGATTTCTTTGTAATTTTCTTTATTTTATATTTTTTGTATTATTTTGAATAATATTTTGTACAATTAATGGAGAAAATATTATGGGCGCAGGAGATGTTTTAGTGGACTGTATTTGGAATGAAGAATAGCGGGATTGCAGAAATGCCTATGTACGAATGGATGTTCATGTGTGTGTAGGATTGCATCGATGTAAAGACAGTTTAGAAAATTATGTACGGATCCCCTATGCGAATATGTGCAACGGGTGTACAGAGAGAATTGGAAATAATGACGGACACCAAATGAAGACGGACAACAAAAATTGGCGTGGGAATATGGACAAAAAAAATTATTATTTTATTCAAATTGCCGTGGCGTCAGAGACTCGAACTTGGAGTTGACGCGAAAAATCTCACACCAGTTTGAGCGAACTTAATTTTCGAACAACTGCTGAAGACCGGCAATTGAGAACAATGAAATCTCGTACTTATCTTTTTTTCAGAACAAAAAAAAAACCACCGGAGCTGCTGGTTAGGAACTGGATTTAAAAATATCGGATCCGGCTCGAAGGACCAATGTTTGTAGGGGGGTGGCTTTCTTTAGAAGTAGTCCTGATGCGGGTAGAAATTTGTTGTAGAACTCCCACGACGCAGTCGAAAAAACCCAGGTAGAAATAAGGCACGGGGGCGTCGGGGAACAACTTCAGTATATGACCGCTTTATTACAATTCAAGCTTCGAACTAATCTTAAAAGTAAGCTTACAGACTAGAGACGAGCCCCCAGCATAAATCCATTGCACAGCGAGAGCGGCCGCCCGACGGAGATCGAAAGCCGTCCCGAAGTTCGCCTAGCGAGGGGATCGGCCCGTAGAAGGGAGCTTTGGATTGCGGGAGAGCTGTAGCGGACAATCTTTGGGAGCAGCTTTCCAATGAAACAAGCCGCGGCCTGGGACGGTGAACGCGGTACACTCATGGCTGGCTACTGGGATCTGCCAGTACCCGTTCTTCAGGTCCAACGTGGATGTATAGCGAGCCGTAGCCGCTCCAATATATGATGAATCCTCGTCGAAGGGTAGGCGTCCGGTATGGAATTCTCCTTCAGCTTTCTGTAGTCCACACACATCCCAACGTCTCCATTATTTTTTGAGCGATGACTATAGAAGCACTGTGAGGACTCTTGGATAGCTTGATGCGCCCTTCACGCAGGAGCTCATCAATCTGGCAGTCGATGACGGTTCGCATCGCGGGGTTTCTGGGATGGTACCGTTGCTTGATGGGACGATCGTTCCGCATCACGATACTGTGCTTTGCGATTTGTGAAACGCCGGTGAGGGTATCAAACCACGACAGCTCTCGTTCTAGGAACCTTTCCACCCAGGGCTCTGGTTAGTTCCCGACTAGGGCGTTGTTCCATCTCGGCGTCGCATCTGGCGCCAGCCATTCCGCAGGATGGTGTGCTCCCGCTCGTGGATAAATCCGTCCCCTGGAACCGAACTCTCTTGGTCGTTTGGCGAAAGGGGCTCCGTCAGACAGCCGATGCGTCGGGGCTGGGCAGTGCTCCAGCCCAGCTCGGGGCGGTGCTCGCGTATGTGTGGGCGTGGCGTTGGGTGCCCTCTGGGCGAGGGTGCGTTTTTTTTTTGTATTCCAAGTTTTATTCCCTACAAGCTAAAGCCTTATGCTACAATAACATAACTAACGGTGGCGATAAAACGGTAACAGAAACGAAAACTAGCACTAGGGGTTTCGCGCAGTGCGGTACCGCCGCCTGGCATTGGCCTCCTACTCCGGTTGCTCCCTCCGTCTTCTCTCCAGGGCCCTGAGTGTCTTCAGGACGTGCGCGGTAAAAGTGGCTGCCGCTTCCCACACTCTCTCCTCTGATAGCATCATCGGCACCAGCGATTCGGGGCTGATCGTGCCTCCGGCCACTGCCTCCAGCTCCTGCCTTTCTAGGCCGAACCTTCGGCATTCGAATAGCACGTGCTGCGCGTCCTTCACGGTGCAAGTTCCACACTCCGGGCACCAGTCCTCCGTCTCGTGTCTAAAGCGCTTCAGATAGCCGTGGAAGCAGCCGTGCCTGCTTAGCGCCTGGGTGAGGTAGAAATCCACCTGACCGTGTGACCTCCCCACCCATTGCGCTAGGTCTGGGATAAGGGTGTGCGTCCATCGGCCCTTTGAAGAAGAATCCCACCTTGCCTGCCAGCTCGCCATGCTTCTTCTCCTGGCGGCAGCCTTGAGCTCGGCTCTGGACATCGGCTCTGTTTGCTCTGCAAAGATCTCCTTCCCTTCCCTTACCAGTTCAGTAAGGGGAACCTGCCCGGCGATGACCAGCGCCGCGTCCTCCGAGATGGTCCTGAGCGCGCACGCTATCCTGATGGCGCACAGCCTCCCAGTCGGTGCCTAGCGAACACTCAATGGCCTCGCGGTCGCTGGCAATTTAGGCCTCGCTGATAGTCCAGCGTGCGTGACGGGCCAGTGCGCTACTGGCAAAGGTGAGATCGATGATCGACCCCGCCCACGCTGCTCCTTCCTCGTAGGTCGCTGCACAGCTCGTCCAAGATCCTGCCGAATGACTCCAGCGAGAGACTGGGGGCCAGATACAGCCTGGTGTCACCAACCTTCGCTCGAACGAATCCCTCGGCCGCCTTTATGTCCTGCATCCCCGGTGTCTCAACTCCGCAGAGCCACAAAGCCGATCTGCTGGAACTGTCCGTGGCCCAGTCACGGCTGCTCCCTACCCTGTTCGGTTCGCTTAGGAGTGCCACTTGCGAGCCCAGCTCGCGCACCGTCTACGACAGGAGATCCCGCGTCGCCCTGCAGTGATTCAAGTTTAGTTGAATCAACTGCATACGGACCTGTTCCGCTTTTCCCGGCTGGACATCCTCTGCTGCCTGCCTGGTGCCTCGTCTCTGTTTTCCCGGCCGCTAGGCAAATGAAGCATGCTGCCTCCTTGCTACACGTGGCCGCTTTGTGACGCGGCTCCCCACATTTGATGCAGTATCCACTCCTGTCCACAGGGCTCTTGCAGTGGATTGAAATGTGCATTGTTTCTAAGCATCTGAAGAACCTCGCTGGGCCTGGTCTCTCTCGGATCCGGCAGATGGTTCATCCGATCCTAGCTCCTCCACGGTGCAGGACAATTTTGCCCAGGGAAAAGAGCAGACTGACCAAACCGAATTAGCACGCTATGGCGGTGCAGACCTCCTCTTTCGTTGTGATGGAGTCCTTGGTCCTGGCGCACCTTCCATATGAGCACCTTTGAGTCCTCCGTGGTGGCTCTCACTGAGGCTGAGTCACCGAGCACCTTCTCGATACTCTCTTTCATGGCCTCAGCGCCATCGGTACTGCCTTTGGCCACCTCAAGAAGAATGTTGCCGTTGTTGGTACGGCGGACCTTGGAGACGCAGCTCCCGAGTTCAGACAGCTGTTTGTCCTCCCTCCTGGTCACCATGGCGGGCACCTCGCTGTTGGACTTGCCGCTTGCCTGGACAATAATGGCGTCAGGACGTATACGGCGCGCTGTCCTTTGCTTCTTCGCGACCACTTCCCTGTCACTACTGGGGTTTTCCTTGCTCTCGGTCTCGAGCAGCCATTTGGTGTTTTCCACGGGGCTTTTTGGGTGCTTTTGCGCCTTTCTGCTGCAGTACGCGTGTTGGTGGTGTTGGATGCGCCTGGCTTTAGCTGCTGGCTTAGCCTTAACCATGGTTCCGTTTGGGCTGCGACCTCCTTCTTCCAGACCATTGCAGTCTGCTGCTTCCTATCCACGCTCTGCGAGCTTTAGCCGCATTTTGGGTGCAAGGCCGAGGCGACCTGGCTGTCCTGCCTCCCTCAGATCGATCTGCTCGCCTTGAGGATGCTCGAGGATCGGAGTTTGGTCGGGTCCGTGACCTTTTCCCACCTGCCCGTCGCGCTGCCATGCACAGCCTTGGGAGAAGCAGGACGTTACCCAAACCAGCTTTTAGTCCGTTTAAATTGGAATGTGGCGGGAAAGCTTACCCTCGCGCGCTTTACAACACTGGAGTGTTCTGCTGTTAAGCGCGGCTCTAAAAAGCTCGTTTCCTGGCGTTGTTGGACACTACGATCAAAATGCAATCAGCTGTGTTTACGTTTCGCCGAAACGCGGGGAAAGTGGCTTGTGGAAGGTGGATAGAGAAAGGTGAAAAGTGATAGAAGTGAGAGAACAAGGCGACAGCGAGGAAGAAAAGCGAGAGTTTCCCCCCTCCCTTTGCCTTCGGGTACCTTAAGGAGACCAAAAACTTTGGACGACCGGGATGCCTGCGGGGTGTGTATCCATGCTGCTGCTCCCCGGTAGTGTCGTCGCGCGCAACAGTGTGGTCGCAGTCCCAACAGAATATAACTCTAGGGCCCCTGCATTCCGTAACATAGTTACCAGTCTGGCCGCAGTTTCGGCATGCGGTTCTCACGTCGATCGATTCCCCCGTTGCTCCCTGGCTCTGGCTTCCCGTTCGGGTTCGGATGACAGCGTCGTTGGAGGCATTTTGCGGGCGTGGCACCAGCGGTGTGGTGGTTGCGTAGGTCGGGTTCTCTCGGGTTCGTGGGGCCTGGGTACTGAATTGGCCCTCGTCTGGTCGGATTGACGTGTATCCCCGGTGGTTCGTCCTCCTCGAAGTTTACCACCAGGTGAGTGAGCTCGGTCATGCTCCTGCTCTGGTAAGAACCCTGCGCGGCGCATCTTCAGGCGAAGATCGACAAGGTATTGTTTAAAAGGCTCGTTCGTCTTTTGAAAATGTGCGCGGATTTCGTCGACGAGGGGTTGGTAATACCAAGGCGGTAAAAAGAAATCGAGAAACTCCCGGCGCACTTGTTCCCAGGTTCCTCCCTGCAGCCCACTGGAACGAATCCAGCTCTCCGCTCTGCCGGACAGGAGCACGACGATGGCGTAGGACAAATACTTCCTGTCGATGCGGTACGTGTCCGCTCGTTCCTCTATAAGCTCTACGAAGCTGAGCGGGTCCGATATACCGTCGAAGAACAGCCCCCACATGGTCATTTTGTCAACTAGAATGGAGCATGTGTTTGTGTCGAATTGGGATGCACCACCGCGTGGTGATCCCTCAGATTTCCCGCGTGGTCCTGGCGCTGGTGACGTGCTGCGGGGCACCGTTAAGGTATGATTTGTGGCCTGGACGAGTGGGGCGAAGGTTCCGGCACTTGCCTTTTGAGCTTGCGGTAACGGTGACTTCGGCTTGGTATCTCCAGTCGGGGAGTTTCCGTAATGCAGTTCCATCTCTTCGAGTCGAGCCTGAACTGAATTGAGGAGTTCTAGTTGCGCGAAATTTATGAGTCGAGCCCGCTGCTCTTCATCCGTGCCGGCGCGTTCTAACCCAAACTCGAGCAAAGGGCGTCAAGCTCGTGCTTCTTTCTATAGGATATCTCGGTGACACCCATGTTACCTGGGGGTAAGGGGATTGTATTTCTTTTCGCCGTGTTCACGGCGATTCTCAGCGGGGTACCTCTGTCGAACACGTGGCAGAAGCGGCTGTCCGATCGTTCGCGGCTCGGCTGGTACTACGGCTGGTGATCGGCGCGTGTCCTAGCCGCGATCGCAAAGGAATGTCGGAAGCCCGTTCTCGTAGCGGGGTTGAAGGCGCGGGAAGGAAGGCGTGTTCCTGGAGCGATGGGTTGTATGTCCCTATATGTCCTCAAGTGGTTTGGTTTAGCCTCGTAGCAATGGTTGAGGGTCCCGGATCCTGATCCTGGAGCGTATCCTTGCACCAGGGATAGATGTGCCTGGAGTATCCTGCCGATGATGCTTAAGGACCCCTGAGTTGTCCTTGGAGTCGAGTGGGGATCCTTTGAGTACCCCTAAATGTGTGTCCTTCCAGGATCTTGGCGTATCACTTTGTGTATCCTTGAGGGATCCTGGTGTATCCTTTAGTATATCCTTAAAGGATCCTGGCGTATCCTTGAAGGGTCCTGGTGTATCCTTTGGTATATCCTTGAAGGATCCTGGCGTATCCTTTGGTAGAGGGTAGCGTTGATTTTATTCTTCGATGTTAACTCTCGAAGCGTTTGTGATCGACTGATCTCGATGGCGTGGCAGCGATGATTTATATTCTTGAAGCTCGGTTAGCTTCGGGATTCCTATGGGGTAAAAGAAACCCTTCGTGCGACAGGGATAGGAAGACTAGTTTTCTGCTCGTGTAAACGCCGGCTGCGGAGTCGACGTCGTATTGGACTCTGCCTCGACGGCTCTCTATCTCTCTGGACATACGTTTGGTTCTCGGGTGTGTATTCGTCCGACGTCGTGAAATTGTTCTTTTTTTTCTTTGCATATGCGTGCTTTTGTCGTTTCCTAACATTTCTCTGTAGCTGTGAGTTTGGGTTCGTATTCGTGTTCGTCTGGCTTCGTTAAATTCTGTTCTCTCGCTACGTGGCTTGGCGTCTGACTGTACTTTTACAACGGCGGTTATATCTGCTGTTGCTATGCGGAATTTTTTTTTTCTTAATTTCTCGCTTTTTTCCCTTTTCCCTATCTTCGGATTTTGCGGCCTCGCAACAGGAACGTTTTCTTAAATTTTCTACCCTAACCTCAACTTTTCGACCCAGGGGTCCTCTACAGAAATATTTATTTTACTGAGACGGGCAGGAGGAAGGACGCGGCCTGGGGGCCGATGCCAAATCCCTGGCCAGAGGGCGGAAGGCCCATGAACCCGTACAACCGGCTCCGGGAGCGATGGACCGAGAGGAGTCGGAGCCAGCCCCGCCGTCCGGGTGGCGGCCCCTATGCCGAGAGAGGCCACCGCAGCGGAGAACCGATCCCGCCATCCGGGTATCTCTTCCCCGCCCCGAGGCGAAATGGGGTTCCGAGGAAAGGGGCTCCGAAGCGGAGAGTCGACCCCGCAAGCCGGGTATCTCTTCGCCGCCCCGGGAGAGAAAAAGCTAAAACAAGAAGAGGCCGATCCCGCACTCCGGGTACCAGTTTTCCTCACCTCGGGGAAAAGGAAAGACGGAGGGTTACCGACCACGCTGTCCGTGTGCCGGTGGCCTTCGGTTTTCGGAAAAGGGTGTGCCAAGAAAGTGATCCGCCGTGAGGAGACAAAACTATTCCGCTGGTATGTCCATTATTTAAGTCCAGATTTAATTTATAATAATGGTAACCCTGACTACTTCCTATGATATCCTAGCCCCACGCACTCCAAATTTCTTCCCCAGTAGGGGTTGGCCCTTGGCCAGCTCACCGTTCGAGGTTTTCTTCCTTGTTTCTGATTGGCACGTCTGACGATTTCGACTGTTTCCAACTACTGTACGCAGCCCCATAATGGGCGGATGCGTGTAAAGTCACAGCCGAGTAAAAGCTACCTACCGCCTCTGTGCGCTGAGGGTAGCTTTTAGGCCCGTATCTGACGATGCGGCCCTAGTTATCGCGGGGATGGTGCCGATAGGCGAGCTAGCGCAAGAAGCCATAGAAACCCGAATTGCAGGCGAGCTGGACATGGGGACTGCGAGGCGCGAGGCTAGGAGTAGCGCAAGGCTTAGGACCATCTCCAGGTGGCAAGCAAAGTGGTCGATGGACTCATCGCCTTATCCCGGTCATAAGTAGGTGGATAACTGGGAAGCACGGCGAGGTTGGTTTTACCGGACACAGGCGCTCAGTGGACACGGCTGCTTCTGGATCTACCTCAAGTGCTTTAGCCACGACGAGGTGAACAAATGCGCAGAGTGCGGCGCCGGGGTGGAGGAGAACGCTCATCACGTTCTCTTCGAGTGTCATCGCTTCACGAGCGTCTTGAGCTGGAAGAAACCATGGGGACGAGCAATCCAGCCGATAACTTTGTTCCCACCATGCTGGCCAACCAGGAGGCCTGGGACGTGACATCCAAGTTCGCGACCAGTATAATGAGAACCCTGAGGACCCTGGAGACGGAGAGAAGGATACGTACGGAATAGGCGGCCTTTGCATCGCGCAAAACAATGCTTTGCGGCGGTACCACGCAACCATGACCCTCTACACTGCACAAAAAATGAACACCTTCCGTAACACTCTTTCTCTTTTATTGTAATGTTATTGTTATTAGTCTTTAATGTCGTAAAATAAAGGAATATAAAAAGAAAAACAATGGTGGCATTGGCCAACGGCAAGATGTAAAATGTTGCCATCCTTTTATGAAAATATTTCAGCAAGTTTAACTCAGTGGAAATGTGAACATCAATCGGTCATGATTTGACTGATCCATTCTGGTATGAGAGATCTACGTGAAAATTATTGCCTTGGTTCTCGATTGCTTTCTTAAAATCTTGTATACAAGTCGTATAAAACAGAAAAACGATTTTGATTATATTTAATATTTAAATCCTAATATGGATAGACTTCAGAGTTTAGATATACTTAACACTATTTAATATAAATACAATGCAGCTTTATGTCATAGTCGTACGATTTTTCTTTAGTTAAAAACAAAATTATAAATAATATATAGTGCTTGTATCTCAAAATAGAATAAATTATATTGAATTATGACAAAGTTATACTTTTTTTTTCGTTAAATTTCTCGACCTTTCCTATGGCAGCTATATGATATAGTTGTCCGATTTTCATAAAATTAAGTCCGAAATTCTGATTTAATATATAAAGATCATAACCGAGACTTAATCAATATATGCCTAGCCCTAGATGGTCATGCTCTTTTTTCCTACACTAAGGTCGTGCACCGTCGAATCGACGACGCAAATTTTAAAATTAGCTGTAAAAATATAAAGAAAGTTGTATATATTTTTTCGGCAGCGTTTCATACATAAATTTAACATTTTTAAATTAAATAACAAGTGTGACGCACAGACGCGCACAATTATAATTAGATATAATGAATACGAGAAATATTATGAATAGTTTCTAGATCTTTGCATTAAATTCGCGCGCCAAAGATTGTGCGCAAAGGTTCACACTGACCAAAAGTGATTGGTCACACTGCGCCGAGGCGTTAGGCGCACGTAAGAAAAGGGACTAAAACCCGCCAGATACCTATATAAGGCGAGCCGCAGCCCTTGTATCGGCACTTAGCAGCCGACAGCGATCGGGTGAGGTAAGCCTACCTAGTAGCACGCATCCAAGTAGTCAGCAGCGAAGTCATTTTTCGGCTTAACCGGGTCTTCTGATCTGGTTGGCTAATACATAAAAGTTAGCTCTCCCAGTAGTTCTCTCCCCCCCTAACCCGCCTTCCCCCTGCTCGGTACACCGATCCGCAGTACGTCAATCTCGTGGTCGACCAAAAGGTTCCCGGGTTAAGTCTCGCCTTGTGGCCGAACGAAAGGATCCCGAGCTATGTTTTGATTTCTCGCACTCGCGGCCGGTTCCCGAGATATTTTCTTTCGCTCTCGCGGTCGACCAAAAGGTTCCCGAGATATTTTCTCTCGCTCTCGCGGTCGACCGAAAGGTTGCCGAGATATTTTCTTCTCGCTCTCGCGGCCAACCGAAAGGTTCCCGAGTTAGGGTTCCCTCGCTCTCGCGGCCGACCGAAAGGTTCCCGAGATATTGTTTCTTGCTCTCGCGGCCGACCGAAAGGTTCCCGAGTGAACCCCGCGGACAACTAACGGGTAGTCACCACCCACCGTTCTCTCATTACAGGTCGTGGCACCAGGCGGACACTCCGCGACCGGCTTCGTTCTAGAGGCAACACGCAACGTCCAGGACACCGGACCGGGAGCCAAGCACGCAGATCCTGATGGAAGAAGCAGAACGAACGAGCGAGCTATCCTGTTTCCACCCAGTTGTAAAGCTAAACCTGAATAAACGTACTCTTTAACTAATTACTCAGTAATTCCCCTGACTTATACTCTAGGACCGGGTCGGAAATCTCTCCTAGCAGCTACACCTGACACAAACAAATATCTGCGACAGATCCTAGCCATCCCTGATCCGCCCGACCAACGACTAATCGTCACAGTGGCGCCCGAGCAGTTTGTGTGGCTGCTATAGAACGACCGACACCGGTAGAGTAATGTCTACATGAGTATATCTGGCGTTCAAAACGGAGCCAACAGATTAGGCAGAAGACGCAGGACTTGAGACGCACGGTAGCGGCGGTCACAAAGGAAACGGATCACACCGAAGAAGTGAAGCGGAAGTTGGAACAACTGGCAGAGTGGGCGACGGGATACGGAATCGAGCACGACGAATAGGTGCAAACGATGCCCTTCATATTGGAAGACACAGCGATCGATTGGTGGAACTGCACGCCGACCAAGATAGACTGTTGGGCAATGCTGACCGAAGAGCTAGTGGATTACTTCTTACCTCGATGCTATCAGAAGCAGCTCAAGGAGAAAAATGCGCTTCGAAGGCAAGGAAAGGCGGAAGCCAATAGATCATACGCGATGAATCTAATGGATATGATGAGGTTCGCAGAGTATTCGCCGAAAGAAAAATTAGACCGTGTACAGACTAATTGCAGAAGCGAGATTAAGTTGTATACGCGTAGATCGGGATTCAAAACACTTCCCGAGTTTCTTAAAATGGCGGAAATAGTCGAGATGATCGAAACTGATAGTTTCGCTCAGTCACAGCACGCATCGGATACGACGGTACGGGGCTTAGTTTACTAGCCCCCAAAACCATCGATTGCTGTGAGACGGCGGCGAATCAACCGAAACAGACAAGCCAGGCGGTTCGGGAGCTGGAGGAAGAGGATAAAGACAGGAACGAGTAGAATCAAGGCAGTTGTCGGTACAAAAAGGCGAGCATCACGGATCAGCCAGAAGAGGTGGATAGGAGGACAGGAGAAGCGAAGAAAGAACTGCAGGGCGGACAGGAAGAGCATCGAGGCGACGATGGAGGACAAACGATGGAGGATAAGATGAGGTCGGATGTCCAGTTGAAGGAGACGAAGCGAACAATGGAGGTTAGGATAAACGGAGAACCGGTGATGAAGGAACATGAACCACAGCAGGAAAAGCAAAATGGCATAAACACACCGGGGATAACAGGAACACAATATGCGACATGTAGACGAGAGCAGAGGGCAGACGGTAGCACTAAGGTCATATGGCGCAAGACCGGCGCACGGCTACCAAAAATGCATAGGACCAAGGAGGCGACGGCAGCAAGTCCAAGCAAAGGGCAGCACAGGAACCTGGAGAAGCGTATTCGACCGGGGGAAGGATTATACGGTGCGGATCACACCGTCTGCTAAGCGAGTGGGGAGCGTAACGCGCAGACGCGCACAATTATAATTAGATATAATGAATACGATAAATATTATGAATAGTTGCCAGATCTTTAATACAAATTCGCGCGCCAAAGATTGTGCGCAAAGGTTCACACTGACCAAAAGTGATTGATCACACTGCGCCGAGGTGTTAGGCGCACGTAAGAAAGGGGCTAACGCCAGACAGGAGGGCGGTCTCATTAAAACCCGCCAGATCCCTATCTATGTAAGGCAAGCCGCAGCTCTTGTATCGGCACTTAGCAGCCTACCTACCTAAGCCTACCTAGTAGCACGCATCCAAGTAGTCAGCAGCGAAGTCATTTTTCGGCTTAACCGGGTCTTCTGATCTGGTTGGCTAATACATAAAAGTAAGCTCTCCTAGTAGTTCCCGAGATATTTTCTTCTCGCTCTCGCGACCGACCGAAAGGTTCCCGAGTTAGGGTTCCCTCGCTCTCGCGGCCGACCGAAAAGTTCTCGAGATATTTTCTCTCGCTCTCGCGGTCGACCGAAAGGATCCCGAGATATATTCATCTCGCTCTCGCGGCCGACCGAAAGGTTCCCGAGTTAATGGTCTCTCGCTCTCGCGGCCGACCGAAAGGTTCCCGAGACACTGTTTCCTGCTCTCGCGACCGACCGAAAGGTTCCCGAGTGAACCCCGCGGACAACTAACGGTTTGTCACCACCCACCGTTCTTTCGAGCTCGAGTCGTGGCACCAGGCGGAAACTCCGCGACCGGCTTCGTTGCTTCTAGAGGCAACACGCAACGTCCAGGACACCGGACCGGGAGCCAAGCACGCAGATCCTGACTGAAGAAGCAGAACGAACAAGCGAGCTATCCAGTTTCCACCCAGTTGTAAAGCTAAACCTGAATAAACGTACTCTTTAACTAATTACTAAGTAATTCCCCTGACTTATACTCTGGGACCGTGTCGGAAATCTCTCCTAGCAGCTACACCTGACACAAACAAATATCTGCCAAAGATCCTGGCCATCCCTGAGCCGCCCGATCAACGACGGATCGTCACACAAGTAATATCTCATTTTCATATTATTAATGTACTTAAAAGCCAAAGGGTGATAACCAACCTTTTTTTTTTAAATTCTCCCAATTTTTCTGACAAATTAGTAAACAAAAAGCACATATAGTTTCTTTAGTTCAGTCACATCGTAAAATAAAGACTAAAATTAATAAAAAAAAATACATTTTGATGCATTGGTGATTAATTAATTATTTAAAATAAATTATAAAATATAATAATGGGAAAATTGGTTTGGGTAACTAACTAGATAAGCTCAGTGTTACCAGCACAGAAAAGGCCGCCTTGTGGAGTTTGTGGCAACAGTAACTTAGTATGTGATAAACCAAAATGGAATGATTCGACCCACCTTGCCTAACGGCGGATAAAAAGTGAATTGAAGAAAATGGCGAAAAGGGAATAGTAAGCTTTCACCAAGATATTAAAAATAAGAATTTATTGCAAAAGCTCACGAAAAAAACATACACACAAGAGCGAAAATTCATTTCCCGCCTGTCTCATGAAATATTTCATTTCTCCAAACAAAAGCTTCAGTCCGGTGCTTCTCAAGGGGAAAGTTCTACTTAAAGGTAAAGCTATATAAAGGTCTTCCAAACCGTAACAGTCTTAGCTCAGTTGTAGAGGTCCCACAGCGATATCCGGCTGTCCATGCCCGTTGCTGCCATGATGGGTACCGCTTGGCTGGAATAGGCCAGATCCATTACGCCGCCCAGCTTGTGTTGCGTGAACACGGCCAGCGGCCGGAGCCTCTTCCACGAGAAAATCCTTATGCGGCCGTCCCATCCGCCGCTGGCGAAGACCTTCTGATCGGTACGAATGCGAACACAATTCACGCTCGGATTCTTGATGAACAGCTCCGAGCAGGGCTACAGCTGCATGGTGGGTTTCTGGTAGCTACAGGTAGTAAGTTTGTCAGAGGCTCCCCCTACATTTCCTCGATTGGTCACCGAGTCATAGTCCACGCCACGGTGGTCAGCTCCAGGACATCCAGAATAACACCTGAGGTGAGGTCCCAGGTGAGAAAGTGGCCCGACAGCTGCGAGGCGCAGTCGAAAGGCTTGAAGCAGGTGGCGCTCCCCAGCTTGGGCAGCTGAGCATCCTCTGAATTCAGCATCTGGGCGGGAGCCGAGGCTTCCTTAACATGCAGCACTCCGATGGACGACCCCTCGCAAAGATAAAAGAGCAGCTGCTCGGGATGCTATGGGGTCGGAGCCCACCTCAAAGTGCAGGGCAGATTGGTCTGTAGATCATAAAGATTCCAAACACTGCCTTTCAGGGCTCCCGCCAGCAAACGATTGTTTTTCTGAAAGCATAGTTAGTTTACGGCGACCATGTCCGTGGAAAGCAGGCTGAAGACAGGATCTGGTAGTAGCACAGCCATATATTCGGTTATTTCTTAATTTGATTTAAAAAAACCCTTAGGCCTTGCACAAACTATAGCATGAAGGAGGAGCTAACGGCTGAAGTTTGAACTCCCGTTATAAGCCTGCAGAAACAATCACACTACTCTGTATGAGAGTGCGCACACTGAGAGGCGATCTGCCATTATCAGCCTTAAGCTGCCGTCCTCTCTGTTTAATCGAAGAAACATGTTTGTGTGTGTATAGTGTGCGCGGGTGAAAAAATACAAGCTCTCTAACAAGCTTACTTGGTATAACTGGATTCTTAAAATCATCCGTAACCTCCTCCTTCATGCTTTAGTGTGCGCGAAGCCTTACTCAATTTCAGAATACTCTGGCCTTGTTACTTGGCCAGATGACCGATGTTAAAGATGATACCAAGAAAGTTAGTGACAAGGTGGTAAGCCTAGAAAAGGTTCGGGAAATAATTAACGAGGTCGCTCTCCGAACGCAGCATTTGACTCCCGCCCGTACGGAGTATGAATTAAAAGAAATTGATAAATTGCCAGATTGTGTGGAAGGACTACTTGTCTTTGAGGGCGAGGCTGGAAGCTACAGCGAAGGCTATTCTTAAAGATTACGAGGTGATCAAAGAAAGTCCTCTTTACCGATCCATAGTCATTAGGATTAGGCAAAAATTACGGGTAACGCCGAGACAACCCTTCTGTCATACAACGTGGCGGAGGACGATTGATGTGAGGTAAAACGCGACCTAATCCTCAATTACGCCGATAAGCCAGATCTGCGCACACTGGAATATCAAATGGGTCAAAAGACTTAGGACCGTGAATGCTGATTACTCAGGGATAAATACTCATTTTGCCTTGATAATACGCTACCTTGAAAACGGTAATCAAAGCCCGGAAATTCTGGTCTGCGCTGGTCGAATCTCATAGGGATTGAGCCTTTGATGTTTTTATCAAAGGCCTAAGCTGTGACCTCAGTGCCAGAAAAATTGGCCAGAGGCCTACGCAATCTGTTTAGAGTTGCAGAATCTGGCCTTAATAAATAATGTTACTTATTCTAATAAGTTTTCATCCTCTCAGCCGTTCTGTCGGAACTACTCTTGGCTCCAATCTAGCTACTATTCTTAAAATACCAACATCAAGACGCACGCAGGAATTCTCAGTCCTCAGTCTTTAAGGGGCCACCAGTCTGGCCCCTCCCATCGTATAAACCAGAGTAACAAAAATTCGAGCGTTAAACGTAGGCCTCTTCTTACCTTAACCTTTTCTGGAAATCCCCAAGAGCTGTAAACCCTTCCCAAAAGCTTTCCCTTTTCTCTTAATCCGCAGAGGGAGAAATACAAATAATGAACAAAGAAATAATAACAAAAAAGTGGCGCTGGAATACATCAGACTTTCGATGAACCCCCAGGAAACCTATGCAGTGTTGGGAAACTGTCTCTCCATCGGAAAAACGACAGTTTACCAGGAAAAAAACTAAGAAAACTGAATGAGGCCAGCTATATTTTCATGCTCTAAAAGGGAGGACACGTTCTCTGCAATCTCCTGAGAAATGACCAGATGATAGTGGAGCTGGTTGGTGACGGCACCCTGTTCCTGACAAGCTTCAGCGGAACGGTCATAGTGGACTCAGGTGAACGCCATCTACTGGGATCATTAATAGTCCGAACTGTATGCGCACACCATCAGTGGGGCCCCTGTAAAAAATTACTGATCTGCGGGACGCAGATTGTCGAAGGGGTAAGAGTTATCTGTAGAGGGCCAACCGCCCGAGTCCACCATCCCCCCGCACCGCGTGCCGACTTAGCACGGCAACATCCGTCGCACAGTAGCGCCTCTAGAACAAGAGCAGTTGCAAAAATCGAAAAAGTCAATGTTGTAAAAACGATTTAAGTTAATAAAAGTTAAAAATATTTCCATTTTTACATCATACGAAAAAATATGCAAAATATCGACCAATTTTTCAGGTAATATTAAACAACACAACACTACCTAGAGTCATGGGTTTTTATCATCGATTAACTGTAAACTAAGCTAAAAAAAACAGTTGGATTTGGGTAAATCGCTACCTTCCAGGTGTCGATTTTTTTCACTTTTTTCTGGCTACAGTAGGCTATAACTTCTGCAGCTCTTGAAAGCCGGCGAATAGACTATAACAGCTTTCACCAGCTGCGTCACGATGCGTCTGCAGGAATGCAACGGCATAAACCAGCTCTAGGTAAAATATACCTATAATATATCTGGCAACTTTTTTTTTTTATTTTTACCTGATAGTAGCAGAATTTAACTTCAAAAGGAAAAATAAAATATTACTTCTTAAAGAAACAGGTTGACAGTTTCACTTTTGGCTAATAAGTATACACACAAGAGATTGACTCCAAGCGTTCACAAAATTTTAAAATATGGTATAGATATAATTGAATATCAGTCTTTGTCAATTGGAAACCTTCAAGAAGAAGTTCAGGAATTGCTAAATAAATTCTATTAGAAGTATAGATACTACAACGCTTACAAGTCATCCAGACTTAGGCACAATGAGGACCCATTCAATATGCTACCTGTTGACCCGATTATTGCATCTCAGCGGTGTTTAATATTTTGTCCCGTTTTCTATATATATATATATAGTACTTTTTTTTTTAAATAGGCCTATATGAGGGAGAAATTTTAATTATTAAAGCATTTCTAAACTATAAATACTTGATTTTAATTCTTATA
>VNJR01002557.1:0-14424 GCA_008042585.1 Drosophila punjabiensis | reverse complement strand
ACTAATTTATTCATTTTGACGTTTTTATCACTTGTTTTTGTCATGTTGTTGCCATTTAAATAATCGTTAATTAATAATTAGATGTACTTTGTGTTTCCCTTTGTTACATTAAAATTAGATGACTTTGCAAGGCCCTAGAACGTAGCAAACGAGTGTGTTCATGACAGTTCGCATGTCGCATGTCTCTCTACAAATTACTTTGCGAATAATGCATTCGAGTCGGCTTTTCCGGCATTGCTTCGGCAATTTAGCGTGTTCAAGTATCTAAATACGTATGTTTATGCATTATCTTTTGTTTTCAGTGTTTTTTTCTTGTTTCTTTTTTTTTTGCTTAGTTTTACGAAAATCCTTTATAGTGTACAAAGAAGAATATCAGGAAAATGGCATAAGCTGTTGGAAATGTAATTCTAGCGATGACATCGATCGTCTTGGCCACTCGAATCGGATGCGGTGGCTCTTTTTTCCTCACTTGGACGAAGCAGGTCTGTAAAAAGGATGAGAGTGTTAATTTTGGTTCTAATATTATTTCGAAAACAACCTTCTCTTTTGGCAAGAAATAACTAAGGAGAGTTTAATTGTAACAATATCTGGTATCAATAAATTGATATTTTCGGGCACTCTGTTTTCTGTTTGACATCTTCCCTTTTAACTCTCGTATTTTATAATTTTTAATAACAAATTCTTTGTTAATTGGTATAATATACATATACAAGGTGAAAAATATTATATTTTAAAAGTGATGACATCACTTTTGAAAGGACTACTAGACGTGCATAGAGTTTTATTAACCTCTGATTGCAAATACCCGTCAATCAAGCCTAAAGAGAAGTTTATTTTCGGTGTATCCTTTGGGCATATCCCTTTGGGGATCCTGTGCGATGGGTCTCACCTCCGTGGCGCAGCCGTTGTTCGCCGAGTGGGTGCACGGACTGTTGCTGCCGCCGCAGGTGGTGCAGGCGACGATCTCGTTGGGGGCCCCGGCGTCGCGTCGCTTCTCGCCCTGGTAGACGGCGGTAAATTTAAAAAACTTATATGTTAGTTTCGGGTTACGGCCGGGTGATGGATTGCAAACAAGTTGGCGCGTTTACAAGTCAAATACAATTGGTAAAAAAGGAGTTATTTACACATAAATACATACATACAGACACAAACGCATACGAAAAAAGGAACGGAAAATTGGTTTGGCAGTTGCAGTTTGGTTACATTTTTTGTTATTTTTTTTGGTTGTTTGCATTGCGTTGATGCAAAAACCCAGCAAAAAGCGTACAAGTATGTAAAAAATATATGAAAAAAGGTAGAAAAATATTTGATTTATTAAAGTTTGTTCAATATATATATGTGGCACAAAATTGAAATGGAAAATTAAGCCAAATACTACGTAATTTGTTTCACAAAAGCGCTCGAAATGCTCTCTGCATTGATTATTTTACAGTTGTAACTACTGAGAATGAATGGAAAAATAAGAGTAAAAACTGTTTAATATTTATTCGGTCAGCATACTTACGGGCTTTTTAATGTTATTATTATTAGTTTGCATTCGTATTTATGTCAGTGGCAGCATTTGAAAAAGCAAAAAAGAGCAGAAACGCGTTTAGTACATGGCACTCTATTTATATCCACAGCGCAGTTAACCGAATTTATTGAAAGTTACTTCAAATTTACTAAATTTCTTTGCACGTACAGTAGTTAAATCATTTGTTATTTGTCTTAAAGCTGTATCAATTTGTATTGAATTTTTGTATTTCGATTGACATGAGAATGGCATGAGAATTTTGCTGTGTTTTTATATATAACATATTTCTTTTAAATAGGTTCAACTGAAAATCGTCACAAATGGGATGAGAATTTAAGTTTCAAATCGAACGAAAGGTTGTAAACGCTTAAATAAATGCTTAACTTCGGCTATAAAATTTATAATTGTGTTAATTGTAGTTTTCGGTGTGGAATGTATCTTTTATGAACACGAATATAGATTTGGTGTGTGGGAAATGGTTTGTAATGAACACATACGGGGTTAGTTAGGGTTCTGTGCATTTTATTGTGTGGTTTAAAGCGTGCTCAATACTGGATATTACTAGGCTAAGGTGTTGGGGCTTTAACACAACCAGGCCCATAGCTTATATACACAGGCTGATGCCTCTCTAAGCACACATTGAGAAATTAAACTTAAAGTGTGGTTAATATATCTACAAAAAGGTAAGTGTATAACTAGGCAGTTCGGTCTTAAAAACTATACAGGTTTCCCCTGAACACAGCACGCTCAATGGAAATTGTAAGCATAATTAACATCAAAAATTTGTGAACGATATAAATAGTCCGATGGGTCGTAGGTGGCAGGCAGGGAAATTAACTGCGTCCGCTGGCAAGTATGCTACAATTTATTGCAGCTACAGTGGCACGTACACCCGAGTTGCATCCGAAGCAGCGGGGAAAATCAAGGGGATTTTCCCGGGCAAATTCGTGGGGAGAAGGTGGCCGGGGGGCTGGCAGCTGACTTGTCTTTGTTTGCCAGCAGCTGGCGGCCATTTTCCGAGTGCACAAATGCAGCCAAAGGTGGCTGTGCACGGGGCGCGCGGGAAAGTGCGGCAAGTGCGGAAAATGGGGAAAATGTGGAAAATGGGAGGGAGGAGGAAACAGTTACTTAGGTAAGATGTATTATGCGGGTGTGTTTAAGCAGCCAGAGAGCCGGATAACGTGGCTGACCTAAATTAAACACGGGACCTGTACCGAGTCAGTACTTTGTTTCACGTTAATTTCCTCCTAAAATCAACAATCCTAACGATATTCAATTCAGCAGTTTGGGAGAACTGTGAAAACGTTAAATTAAATAGAATATAGTAATTTGAAATATGTATAGAATAGCCTCTAGGCTATATCTTTATATAGAACCCTTGCTAAAAATATTAAAATACGAGTTTTAAATCCATATTTGACTGTAAAGCATAATACAAATATTTGTTAACCATTTCCCATATTTTTTCCTTAAGTTTCAGATTACTTTCTTACTTAGGAAGCAGGGAAAACTAAAAAGAGGTCAATGATATAATACACCTAAAACATGGGGCAGGTGTTAAAATTATTAAAGATATATCAAGAGAAATTCTTTATAAATGTATTTTTTTAAAAGCGAACCATTTAAACTTATTTAAAATCTCACTAAATTTATTATAAAGTCCCTAAGACTCTATATGGGTGCAATAAGTCATCCAGTTCAGAAAATAAATATATAAAACACCACATTATAGTTAAGTTATTTCAAGTCAAATACGAAAAGTAAACAAAAAGTCTGCAATATCTTAAAGTAAACAGTTCTCGGCAGCCGCTTAAGTTAAGTGGTCCCAAAGCTGCTTATTTTACAATTTAATTTTATTAACACAATACTGTGAAAAACACTTGAAAAATGTATGACAAGCGAAGATTTATATGCCCAGTGCAATTAGCATTGGCGGGGAAAGTGGCGCGGAAAAGTATTTTCCCCCGTGAATTTTGCTCCGTGAACTTTTTTCGTATTTGCATAAGACCCTCCTCCTCCCGAAATGGGAGAGAAATGCCAGGCTCAAAACTTTTCCCGTTGAAAATCCTTGCGCATCCTTTCAGGAACATTTTGGCGGCTATTATGATGCATGTACCTTCGTTTCGTTTTCGTTTCAGTATTCGTATTCGCCTTCTTGTTTCCAGTTTCGGCCACATCCTTGGCGGCCATTTGTTTGTGTTTCATTTCGTGTCGTTGGTTTTTCCGGTGCTCTCGGGCTCATTACGGCATTTTCCACTTTGGGGCGCTCATGAATAATTATGTTGTCCTGTTGCGGCGCAGTCATCCCGCTGTCCATGCCCATGTCCTCGTCCACCTGGCAGCCAGGCGCCAATTTAAACGCGTGCACCATTTTTAATTTACATGCTAATGGCGGAGAGCATTTTCCCAGCCACCTTGTTGTCGACGGCTTTCCGTTTTGCAACTCCTTCTGGAGCCGCGCATCCTGGAGTGGCGTCCTGGTTCTGTCGGAAGTCGACGTCGTCCTCGTCTACGTCGCCTTTCGCGTTTCACAATTTCCCATAAAATAGTTTGGCTGGAACATGGTCTTTCATCACGCCCACTTGAGTTGGTCTTATTTGCTTTATGCGGTTTGCATTCCTATCTTGATGGCGGGCTCCTCCTCCTCGGCTCCGATAAGTTTGATTTACTCGGGCACTTTTCGGCGGGGCTTCCCCCCGAACGATTTATGCCCTGGCAATTGGCTTGAAGTTTTGACAACCAGAAGTTGTGGATTTAAGGATCTTTCAACGAAACGGACAACTTTGAGGAAATGTCTAAGGTTTTTTATACCTTCATATTTTGCGAAATGTGTTTTAAAAACTCAAGACAGTTCATTTGTTTTTTAGAATTATTTTAAAGAATTGTTTTAATAGCAAGACTCTCAACTCTTAACAAATAAATAATATTTTCGTAAAATTTAATTTTGGATCTTAATTTTTTATATCTCTTTAAAGAATTATTTCACTAGCACTCCCGATAGGTAAGGAGATTTTTTGATATCGTTTTAAGTGACTTTAAATCACTGGAGGATTCTTTATTCCTCTTTATGAAGACCCTAATAATTTTTGTGAAACAAAGATATCACCTTGTATAAGGCACAACTTTATGTGACTGTGTTAAACCTTAACGACAGTGACTTAAGCATTAAATCACTTAGTTTCGGGGCAATTACATGAGAAAACATCTTTATTGCTTTTCGCCTTTGATTTGGCAAATGCAACTTTGACTTGCTTTTAACCCTAATTGCTTGGCCTTTTGTGCTTCCCCTTTGGCCTGCTGAAATTCCTCATGTCTAATGCAGTTACTCTCGGAGTTGCTCAGTTACTCAGTTGTTAGTCTTTCATTTAAAGTTCGATTGCAAGTTGGAACGAAGAGAGAAAAAAAGCCAACTTTTTGTGTGCGTGTTTGGGTGCATTTCTTGGGTGTTTGCAGTGGGTGTTTTGGCAAATGGCAATCAAAATAACCGCAGGCAATCAAGTTCTGTGAAGGAGGGGACGAACTTCGGTGTTCGCCTTTTGGCCAACTTTTCCCTTGGCTGCTTTTGCTGCTTTTAATGCTTTTTACATTGTTATGGTTAGTTATTAGTTGAACCGTGCAAACAACAACAAGAGCGAATTATATTGTTTTAAAACTATCTTCAGGGGTGTCGCAAAAATAGTTGGGGATTTTAAATCAATTAAGCTGCTGCCCAAAAGTATGCTATTAATATTACGACAGCAAATTTACAGTCCATTTGAGTTGAATTCCATTCTTTTTGGCGCAGCTTTTTATTAGTTCAAAACCCTCTGCAATATTCGCGACACTCTTGTGTAATATTTTCTTTGGATCTTTGGTTAGTCTCGGGAGCGATTCTGGTGTGTCCGCTACTCACGGTGCTTTCCGCGTCCACCGTCTCATCCATGGGACTGCACTCGCCGTAAACGGAGGCCGGTGAAGTGGAGCGTGAGGATTTCCGGCGCGGTGGCTTTTGCGGCATTGCCAGCTGGCGTTCCGTCATTTCCATGTCCTGAACGGCCTTGGGCTCGACATCGGCCTCGATCTTTAACACCAGGGCCGGTGTGCTGGTGGCCACCGATCGCCGGAGGGCCGACAAGGTCTCCGGTGCCTTCTCCTGCTCCTGCGTTAGCTCGTCCTTGAACTTCACCTTGGTGACGGTGGTGACGGGCTCCTCGTAAACATGCTCCATGGCCCTGGGCTGCGGCGATATGGAGCTGGAGGGGCTCCGGGCCGCCGCCTTTCGCTTAATGGAGCGCGCTCGGAGATTTTGGACAGCGGCGCCTATAATGCCGCCGTGCGCCTCCTGCCAACGCATTCCGCCTCCGAAGAACTCCTCCGGATCGGCAGTCCTCGGGGTGCCCGGCGTGGCCACCGAGGAGGAGGCGGCCGGGGTGGTTCTGCCGGACAGGGGCGTCGCACCGCCCATCATCGACATGGCCGGCGTGGCCGTGGCGCTTGCCTTTTCAGAGGATTCGGAGGACAAAAGCGGCATGAAATTCGCGTTCGATTACAGAGCGGGTTGGTTGAATGGGGACTTGGTTGGTTCTTGGTTTTCAGTTTCGATATGTCTTGTCTTGGTTTCTTTGGAGTGTTTTTTGTGTATTTTTTTTGAATTGTTTTTTTTTTTGTATCGAACGCGGGGAAGAGAAAGACAATTTTCGGAGAGAGACACACAGGTGGTTTTAGTCAGGATATTCGAAGGCCACTCAAGTAATTGAGGTTAATTTATGGGCATTATTTTGGACGATTCAAGCAGTTTTCCGGAGGGTGGGGTTAGTAAAGTTGACTAAAAAACAGTATATAATTGGGGATAAATGATTTTCCTATTACTTATTTATCTCTTATACTCAATTGAGCCTTTTCTCTAAGAATCGAAGAGTTTTTTTCTTAGTAAGTAGTAATAAAAAGCGTATGCCTTGAATTTCGTATTAGATAGAAATCTAAATGTTTTTCTAAATGTCCTTACCCATAAAAGGTCCGAATAAATTATTTTCCCTTGAAAATAACGCTTTTTGCACTTTGGATTTGTAGGTTTAGGTTTTCTTTGAAAATTGTTTTGAAATCTGAACAAGTGAACGTAAATCCAAAAACTCTTTCAAAAATTTCCCAAGTGAAATAATTTCCCTTTTAACACACTGCTTGCACTGCTTTAGAGCACAAGTAATTCTTGGTACCCTGCTTGCACACTGCTTTATCAAGGGTCGCCTCACAACGAACCAACAGAGATATTTCCTTTTTCTCTATTATTGCAGGACACGTAAAAAGTGTACTCAACACTGTTTTTCTTTCTTGTGTTTTGTAAATAGTAGATTGCATGAGAGTGTTTTTATATTTATCGAGTAACATACAGATGCACAAAATGCACTAGAACTAAACGCCTAAACAAAAAGCTTTCAAGCATTACACAGACAACACAAAATAACGAAAGAAAACACGAATGCTTCAGCTACAACTGGTTAGGACCATAAATAATAGTGGCCAGCGTTTCCGGCATCATTTCATTTTTTTTTTTTCAATTTGTTTCATTGGTAGTTGAGGGGGCGTGTCGGGAAAATAAATCAATAAAGAACTTAATTTAATGTATATTTTTTGTCATAGCGAAATTCGTTTAGTGAAATTATAAAATGTAAATCAAGGGCAAAGAATAAAATTGATTTATAACATTTCCGATATCATCTTTTTTTCTTTTTGCGTTTATGTAAGAGAAAGAATATTTTCCATATTAATTGTTAATCGGTTTTTTCGCTATTTTTTTGTTACAATTTTCTTTCGTAACATTTTTCCCAATTGTAAGTGACCTTAAAGTGTGTTTTATTGATATATAATATATATAAATATATTTTCATTTATTTCTCATCATGAAGTATCTATATGTTGTGCTTGTTGTTGTTGTTTCTGCGTTTCTGCGGTTGGTTGTTGTTGTAGTCATTAGTGTGGAAATAGATTCTTCAAAAACAATTATGCCACGCATATCAATTATGCATAGATTTAGCTGTCAGGTGTTTAAATACATTACGAGTTTGTTTATGGTTTGTTGGATAACAAAGTAAGAAAGCGAATAAACGTAAAAAAATAATGAAAATAATTAATTGTATTAAATATGGAATTATATACATTGAAAGCGAGTGCGAATCTACTGGGTAATTATTGTTGAAATTTGAATTATATTTATTGGTATTTTCATTGGTTTTCCGTTTGGCTCGAAAATCAAATAAAACAATGTTTCGGGAAACACAAAAACCAAAATCGAAACAAAACTTGTTCAATGCATTTCATCAAAGCGAAATTCGCATGCCATTTTTTGTTCTTAGGTTTACTTTTCGCTGTTTTTGTATTTGGGAAAGGACTTTGGGGCATGGGAAAAGGGAGGCTCGAGACGGTGTTCCAGTGTTGGTTTTCGTGTGTTTTATGTTGGGGTTTTTGCTGCTAAGTTGTTTTGATATAGTTTTTTTTTTTTGGGTTCGGGCGGGCTTGGGTCGGGGCTGGGCGGGGTGGTGCATGAGTTGTGGTTGATAGCTTACCAAAGGACTTGCAAGAATTACTCCGATCCTGCTTAGTACTGCTGGAAGACGCTGCAAAAATGTACACAAAACAATGTTCATACTCAAAACACACTTTAAGTTTGGTTGGTTGTCATTTCTGTTTTGGGTTTAGTTTTCATTTTCATTGTTTCTTTTTTCTCTCTTTATTGGTTATAGTTATTGCTGTTGCTCACTTAGCTGCTAATTTTTGAGATGAAATTAAATTTTAGCTGGTGGTTATTCGAATAATCGCATATATATATATATATATCACTAAAATTGGGAACAATGTTCGATTTTTTCGGTTTCGCTTAGGCCTCCTTCGACGAGGCTTTTCTTAGAGGAAAATAAAAAGCTTTGTGATGCATGGGACTTGGAAATGGAATTGATTTAAGTGGCATTTTCATATACATTTTGTTCATGAAGATGGTTAAAATTTTCCTTTTATTTAGAGAAGATAAACATGCCACTTAAACGGAGTTCCACGCAAAAAATGTAAATCACATCAAACAAAAATGCTTAACGTGCATTATCAAAACGTTTTTGGTTCTTAAAGTTCGAAAAGTGCCTACGTAAAAACAAAATGCATATTTCATAGGATTTAGATTTTGTAAAATCAATTTTAGTTTTTGTGGCTTCAGTTTCAGTTTCAGTTTTAGTTTCGGTTTCGTTTCCGGTTGGAAATAATGAAAACATAAATAAACATACCTACCTACGGGCATGTAAAACGCTTCAATTGAATTGTTTATTATTATTCATTTTAGGCTTTGGAGTTTTGTTAGGATATTTGCAAACTAATTGGAGATGAATAAAACGCATTGTTTTCCTTACGAACAATTGTATTATACAACATTTAGAAATTAATTAAAACATAACAGAAAACGGACTTCTCTTTTTTTTCTCAAAGAAAACATAAGTTGGTTGGGTAAATATAATTGAAATGCAAACAAATAAAACAACTGAGCATCAGCACAATAAATACACATACATAGACAGTATCCTTCGTGAAGGATTAGGATTAACATAAAAATAAAATAAGTGTGAACAAAAATCAAAGGGGGAAAATCGTTGGTTTAAATCATTTCGTTATACGTCTTCTTGCTGTTATATAATATATTGGACACACAAATTTACGTTTATTATATAGTTTTAAAAAGTTGTTGTACAAAATGCTAAGTTCGGGATAATTGGAGGTCAACACAAAGTGAGTTTTTATAGCGAGCATTTCGTTGTTGTTGATAATGTTGATATGGTTATGGATCTAGAAACTAAAGACCTTTAAATAAGACTGGACAGTACACGGATATAGGTGATCAAAAGTCGGGGAATACGTATAGAAGAGAAGAGAGATAGACAGATAGATAGATAGAGATAGAGAGAAAGGGGACGCAACACAATGGCAGTAATCGAATTGTTTTTTGACTGAGTTTTCATATATATATAAAAGTATATTTTTTACGGCTGTACGAGTATGACTTGGGCTCAGGTGTTTCTGGCTTCTTAAGAAAAAATATAACACAAGAACGGGAAGAACAAATAACTTGAATAACTTATATAGTACGAATGTAGACTGGAGTGTTCGCTGTGTGTTTTTATTATATTTTCTTTTAGCTTTTCTCGCTGTTGTACGCTCATGTAAAATTCATATTTAATTGCTTTCAAAATGCATACGAGATTAGCTCTTTGTTTTTGTTTTACTTTCTTTCTTTTTTTTCGGGGGACTTGGGGCTGGCCTGGTGTGAATTGGATTGAATTATTATTTAATTTACCTGTGTTACGGGATTCTCGCCCGGCCGATAGACGACGTTGTGCAGCGGTCGCTTTCGCCCCACGTAATTGACGCAGACAAACTCCAGCAACGAGGCGTAGATGAAGCACATGCAGACCCCGTCCCACACGTTCATCGCCGTCAGATTGGAGACCACGGGCAGGGTGCTCCGGAAACCGTTCGAGGTAGTGAAGAAATTCAGCATGGTTGTCACGCCTTTGGTTCGTTGGAGTTTGTTGTTGTTGTTGGAGTTCGTTGTTGTTGGAGTTCGTTGTTGTAGCAATTCGTTGTTGTTGGAGTTCGTTGTTGTAGCAATTCGTTGTTGTTGGAGTTTGTTGTTGTAGCAATTCGTTGTTGATTGTGCATTGTGGATTGTAGAGAAACTTGCATTAGCCATTTGACACGTAATTAGTAAAGCACTGCACATACTTTGGGGGGTCGTGAAAGGGGTCTTACTAGGGGAAGTATGTTCTGTGGCGTTTAGTTGAGTTGTTTTAATTAGTTTCGGCAATATGTACAAAAGTTTTTAATTTGAGTTTTATCGTCCAGGACTCGGGCAGGAGTCGTTATGACTTAATATGTTTGTATTATTGGATTTTAATTGTTGCATTTTGTTTTGTATTTTGCTTTAGGGGTTCAGTAAATGTGCATAAGCTAAAGAAAAGTTAACGAAAACTACTAAGTTAATGACTGAGAATATTAAACTATAGTTTGAGTTAAGGAAATCCATTGAGCTCATGGCATACAATTATTTTAGTATGCTATTTAATTATTTAATTTATATATTCTGGGGCTTCAGGTATAATAATAATATATGAAGAATATGTGAAGTCCCAGATCTTATAGTTTTATTTAGCTATTCAGGTTTATATAAAAACTGACATAGTCTGTATAATGTTTTCTATAACTTACTAAATTTTATATTTGTACTTTTGTTGATTTATCTTAAATATTTATATTTATTACCTAGATAAACCTTTTATTTTGTTTATGTGCATTAAATGGTTATTAAATAAATGAATATGTAACGTAATGTAAATGCAGATTCCATATTTTTGTCATTTATGTATGTAAATTGCAATGAAATGCTTACATATTTTATAAAATAACAAGCGTAGGTTTTATTATTTATGATATCTATAAATAACCTTATCGTTTTATTTTACATATTTAATCAAATAATGTAAATAAATAATTAAAAACCATTACATGTAAATCGTATCGAAATGGAATTAAAGTGAATTAATAGCTCTACCTATTACTAAGGGTTTTCTTTCATTAATCACATTTTTTTCAACCATTGTTGGAGGTTATGCCTGGCATTTAATATTAATTATTTCTGTTCTGACCGTTTGGCAGGCGACATTATCAATCTTATGTTAGTTGCCTAATTAGTTGCGTCAACGAATCGCTGGCGGAATTTAACTGGGATTTTGGCATCCTGCAACAAGGAGCACTTGCCGGATCCGCCTCGCTGCATTCACGAAACACCATCGATTTTCAATTTGCCAGCTTTTCGGTATCCGCCCTCTGGCCCAAATGGAAAATAGGAAAAATGTGATAAAAAAAAGGGAAATCTCGGGGCTGCACTCTGCTGCTCCAAATACTGCTAGGAAAAGCTGCTCGAGAAAGTCACAAATGAGGCAGGAAGATGCCGCTGCGATCCCCTTGCAAGGAGCTGCCGATGCTGCTGCTGCTGCTGTAAAATGCATGCAATGTCGGCACATTGACTAACAAAACGGCAACGCTTGCCTTCAGCCATTTGCCATTTCGCCGCTTTTTTGACTATTTATTTATTTAGTTTCCTTTTGTCATTGAAATGTCGTTTGATTGTGTTTGCTCTGGGCAGACAATGGCAGCCAGAAATTGAATTATCCTTCCTCTGCGCTTTTTTTCTATTTGATTTTTGCATATACAGAAGAAAAGCATTTGCTGCCGTTGTAGCTCCTTGTCGTTTACAAGAATGCTATCAAAATAAGTGACATTATATCAAATGTCTTGGGATTTTATTAACGAGTTTAAAGTGGTGTCTAAACCTTTTTTTGTCTTTAACATCAACTTTCAATTGATTTCATTTAACTACAAATTTAAAAGCCTCACTTGTAACATGGCATAACATTTTTCTAACAAAAACTAGTTTTTTCCCGTGCAAATATTTTAATACAGCTTAAAGCCAAGCTCTAAGCCCTTTATAATCCCCATCTGCCGTTTTTACATCTCTGGCCGTACTTTGTAGTTTTTGCATTACACGCACCGAGAACCAGTAGAGCTTTCTGTTCTATTTGCCGAGACCATGTTGCCCATATGGCTTATGCATAAATCATCATGTATGATGTGACCACCGCTCCACGTCATCATCATCATCATCTCCTGGTCCTTCTCATCCGTCGTCGTCGTCGTTGCAGGGAAATACCAGGAAAGGGCCGTGTCCGTGTCTGTGTCCGTGTATCCTGTCCAGGAGCTGGAGCAGGAGCAGCTGCCAACGACGTATGAGTCGCAGGATATTTCGGCTGACATTCTCTTTGCATTGCTCCCATGCCATTTATTTCGGTTTCCTTTCCCACTTTGGGGTACAAGGATAGCGCATAATAATTGCATTAGCCTTGGTACATTGGATGCAAACAGCTGAGGTCAAGATAATAGGAGAAGCCTTTTTAAGAATTTTTTAGGTAAACTAAACTAAACATTAAACTATCAATTAAACTTGACTTAGTTTTATGGTTAAAAAAATATATAAAATTCATAAAATCAGCTAAGTTACAGAATAGGTAAGTATTAGCCAAAGTTTGCTACTTTAAATATTGTCTAGATATAAACTAATATTTTTAACAGACAGTTATGATATAGTAAAGCTTTTAATCTTAACTTTACCTTATTGAACAAATGTTTTAAAATGATTTCCGCACTATTATCTTGACCTGAGGTGTAAGTAAGTAGTATAGGTGTGCAATTTACATTTCTCTATGGGTTAGTCTTTTTCTGTTACAAAAACGTAAAATCTGTCGAGTTGTCTAACAATATATTTTTCATTTTAAATTAATTATGTTTTTTATTCTAACATTATCTCATAAGTATAGTATTATATATTGCATTCAATTTTAAAGCATTTTTAGTTATTTTCCATAAATGAATTATTTATATATTTGATTTATATTAGATTTCGATTATACTAGAGGTTCTCCTTTAAGGTGTTTATTGTCTAAAACATTCGAGTAGCCGTTTTTGCATGATGTTTGTATGTAAAATGCTTTAGTTGATTTTTCGTATATGGTTTTACCAAAGCTTCTCAACGAAAATAAAGCTCAAAAGTTGCCTAGTTAAGGTTAAAAATGTCATGCAATGCATTAGGTCTCAGGGGAGTTGGGCAGTTTACCAAATTTACGAGTGCAGAAAGTTAGAAAATACAAAATGAGGAAATAACTTTCGAAAGAAAATCACTCCAAGTGGTGAATTGAAATGAAAAAGGAATCCATTTAAATCGAGCGGCTAGCTAAAGTTGAACTTTTAATGGGTTAAATGGTCCTAAGCTCCTCTAGGCTAAATCTAGGTATATTTTTGGCCAATTGTGTCTCGTGGTTGCGTTTCAATTTGGACTATAATTCACTAGAACTGCGCTTCACACACGGCTACGAACTTCGTTAAGGACTAAATTGTGATTTGGATTATTTTTTCATTGATTTTGGAGTTGGAAGACTAAGATTTTTGTTTGTTTCCTTCGGTGAGAGCTTTGACGTTCTCTGGTTGTTTTGGTTTTTGGTTTTGGTTTGCTACGTACCGATCATAACCCGGGCTGGGACTGCATTCCATTCCAGCCAAAATGTGATAAACGACGAGGTGACCAATATAATGCCAGGTATGAAAACGGTTGTAAAATAATACGCACGGTCACGGGTAAATGTCAACTCGACCTGTAGGCAACTGTAATTACCTTAAGAAACAAGGCCGGAATTATGCAAATTCGGCCAAGGGTTAAACACACGCACAACACACAGAGACAGACAAAGAAAGTGAGAGTTATAGATAGAGGGAACAGTGCTGCCAATAAGTATGTCCTTTTTTACCAGGAAGATGTATCTTCTCTGAAAGGAGGGATAAACGAATTTCGTGTGATATTTTCTACCCTTGTTTTGTTTTAATGTTAGAAATAAAATAACTAAATAATAACATATTCCCATTAAAGAAATATTGAAAATGGTATTTGTTTTTAGCATAGCTCGCAAATAACGGTTGACCGATTCGTGCGATCGCAAAAAAACTGTTTTTTTCTGAGAATTGAAGCAAAGACTCTAAGAGCGACCGATTGAATTGCTTTTATAAGAATTATGCTCACGATCTGATGACAAGCTGTTTTGTTTTTCTATTTTGCTTTGCCCATTCACGGTTCGTTTGCTCATGAACGAAGAGTCAAACGGTTTTTGCGCATGTATGTGTGTATGTGAAGTTTCCTTCGCAAACACACATGTGTATGTGAAGTTTTATGCATTCTTCGCGTCAGTTTGCTGTATGAATTTGCATTTTATCTGAACATTAAGCTTAAACTTATTAAACTTAATTCTAAATAAATGTATTAAAAGATAACTTCATTATTTGTTTCATTCAGTTTT
>VNJR01002556.1:0-66355 GCA_008042585.1 Drosophila punjabiensis | reverse complement strand
TCGCACTCACCCTCTTGGTCGCACCCGGTTGCTCTGACTCCCTCTCACACTCTGCGCGCTCGCTCTCTCTCTCTCTCTCTCTGTCTCTCTGTTCCTCTGTCGCGGGCGGAGAGCAATGCTTGCGCCTGCGTGAGAAGAGAGAGAAAAACAAAAATATATAAGAATGTCGATTGCTGCCGGTTTTTTCGTATTGCTTTGTTGTTGTTTTCATTGTTGCACGCATTTTGCGGTTCAGATTATCAATTAAAGAAATCCCGCATTAGGCTAATGTTATTGGGTCTTACAAATATGTTTTCAAATGCAAGATTGTATTTTCATTTTAATTACCAATTAAATAAATCCAGTTTCAGTTTTAATTCATATTTAATTAAAATAATATTCGTTTGCTGTTTAAGGTAGTTGTTAGGCTTAGATTTGTCATCCTAAATATTTGAGATTATTTTAACCAGTTTATTGTTATAATTATTATTGCAATACTTGTAAATTTTTTTGCTTAGTCACCTGTTGATTTGTCAAGGTTTTCGGTTGATCAGTTTAATTTTATTATTTTAAATGTTCTTGTTGTTTTAAAATGTTGTTTACGCTGATTTTATTATGTTTAATTAACTATATAGTTGCTCAGCACAAAATTTCATTGGTTTCCAAAATGCCATGACGGTGCATTTTTCGTTCTATTTTTTGGTTTGTTTTCTTAATTAGTGTGACCAAATTGTCTGTGTCCATAAAGTAAGCTATCCCTATATGCGAATAATTTTATTGTATTATTGTTGATGGAAACTTAATGGTTCCTGATCTTAAAACTTCTTTGAAAATAAACTGGGTAACTAGTACTTAACGATTCATATGTCTATATATGATCTTTGCTCCAATTTGATCTACCGAGGGTTTTGCCAAAATGTGTAATCTCAGTTTTGATCTAAATTCTCCAAAAAGCTGTATCTAAAAACTTTAATGGATTTTGAATAAGCATTCCATGCATTGCCGCTTGAATTCCCAATGGTGGTTTTGCTAAAAACTCTAATCAGATTTGTTCTGAAGTCTTTAAGTATATTTTTAGCCTACAACTTTAATGGATTATTGCCTCAGCATTCTTGCCTTGCCGATAGAATTCCCAAATGGGTTTTTGATCTGATGTCTCCAAGAAGCTTTATCTTGAAACTTTATTGAATGTTTTTTATTTTGTACAGTATGCAACATTGCTAAACAAGGAAACTGTACAGAAATGAAACCGTACTCTGTGAGAAATAGGAAAAGCATTTGCACACTTATAACTGGCATTGGGGGAAATGTATACAGTGGGTTAGGAGGTAGTTTTTGGGGAAGGTGGAAGTGGAATTGGGAGGTGCTTATGGGGGATGGGTATGTCTGCTAATTAAAAAGCATAACCACTAATTGGCATGCCGCTGCGCTTGTTGCTGGTGCTACTTCTGGTGGGCCTGCCCACTTGCTGTGCTCTTATTATATTCGCGTTATTATTGTATAATAAGAGAAAAATGCCATAAAAAAAAACATTGGGAGGTGGGGCTAGTAGTGGTATAACAACAACTAAAATAGCACCGCAAAAAAACAAAACAAAAATGAGGGGAACCAGAAAAAAACTATCTGAAAATTGCGCATTTTTTGTATTAATCATGCTATATTTTTGACGAGGCTAGCGGAATGTTGGCCAATGTATGTGTTTGTATTTGTGCGTAATTTATTTATTTTTAAATCGAGTTTGCCTGCGTATACGCTAGTGTGTGTGTGTGAGTGAGTGTGTGTCCGTGTGTATTTGTGACAAAAATAAGTCGCGGCAAAAACAAATTGTTGAAATAAAACCAAAATAAAGCAGAACGGGCAGCAGATCTAGAGAGAGGATGAGGCAATGACGGAACCCGGGCCAAGTTTGTTGTTTTTCTTATGTATTTTTATGATTTCTGCTGTTGTTCTTACTATTGTTGTTTTTCTGTTCTTTTTTTCTGTGTTATTTTTGATATTTGTTTTTTTTTTATGGTGTGTGAGACAAAAACCGGTAATTGTTTGTCCGGCTATTGTTGATGACGTATGACCATCCTTCTCTACTCATTGGGAATTTTTGGCGCATAATTTGGCCACACTAATTAACAGCGGCCAACGAAACGAAAAACAAAAACGCACACTAAAGCAGAGGATAAAAAAAAGCAATCAGGCGAAAGCTGATCTTTTTATACCCTTTTATATTATTGTTGAATAATTTAATTAAATTAAAATTAAATCAAATTCTTCGAAATGAAAGAAATAAAATAAAAGAAATTCCCTAAACATTAGAGCGAGCCGTTTAAAATAAGCAAATACATAAATAAATAATCCAAATATGAGTAAAATTACATTCGGCTGAACTTGGTGTAAACTGAGATGACGAAACCCCCTCCATAAAGGGTATAAAAATACAACAAATTAAACCGAAAATTCGACAAAAGCTTTGACCACATGCGCGCATGCTAGAATGAGAGGCAACGACTGCTGAAAGAGAGTGGCCGGTGATAAGCTCCTACGTGTGTGTTTGCATACAAATGTGTGAGTCTTTAATTGTGTGAGTGAGTGAGTCGAGCTGAGCGAGACAAACAGACAGGTGTCATTGACCTTTTTCGCTGTGATGGCACAAAAAAACAACAACCCACACACATTAATACACATACAGCCAAACCATTTTGTGTGCACTTTTTTCAGCTGCGTTTGCTTCTCTCCCTCTCTTTCCCACTGCCGGCTTCGTACATTTCTTGTTATTGTTTTTCTTTTTTTTTTCTGCTCTTGCTGCTTATGCTGTGAACTGCTTGGCCTTGAACTTAGACGCGCGTCTTCTAATCGCTCCTCACTCCATCTCTCCGCTCCCCTTCTTCGTCCGCTGCCTTTCCCACACATGCATGCACGCATAGCAAGTTTATTGCTCCGTGGATTATAATTGTTGTTTTTGTTTTTGTTTTTGTTTCCCTTGCGCCCATCTTGTGATGATTTATCGCTATTTTTGGTCAAGAAAGTTGGAGAAAAAGTTTTTAAAACTTATATTTATACCTAATAAATATGGAATAAATATAGAACTAAATACTAAAATAAATAATGCAAAATGTAATATATGTAAATAATTTGAGTTTTTTGACATATCATTATTAGCTGTAAAACTAAATAAAGAATATATAAGTTCTAGAAGACTCCATGCCAACCGGTTTAATTATTAAAATATAATAAATATAAAAACTCGTAAAAAACACATAAATACATTGTCAGAAAGAGAAACATAACTTGCTTAGATTGACAGCTATGACTTGTTTGGAATTCTAACATAGTGCTCTGAGCCTTCTTTTTATTCTTTGCTATTGCTTTTATGGCTACTGGAGGTGGAGGCTCCCCACATTTCGGATCACAGCCCAAATTGGTAGCAATTACGCAATCGTTGTTGTTGTCATTTATTTTTTCATTTCGCAATGCAATGTATTTATTGGCGTTATGACTCAACTTGTTTTCGTCGAGCCGCTTTTAATTGTTGTATTTTTTTTATTTGCATTCGCCTCGTGGAAAATCGAATGAATCGGAATTCAATGTTCCAAGAACTGACAACAACAAAAACAACAAGAACAGCTATAGTATGATTCACTGGCGCATCCGCGTCCAACACATTGCCGCAGCGGCATCAGCACCCAGTGAACCACAGCGCCACCATCATCATCCCATCCCACCATCCATCGCCCAACCCATCCTCATGCTGTTGCTCCCGAATCTTATCGGGAGCGGGGAGTCTAAGGTCCACGTAAATAATACCCAGTACCCAGCACTAGCACCAGCAGCAATAACAATATTAGCAAGAACACGCACACTTACGCACAGCACAGCACAACACATGACATAGTCAGTCGACGTTCCTCAGTTGGTCGTATGACGAGGGTGCCCACCTCTTCCCCCAGACCTCCCACACCGCCCACACCACCCACTTGGCTACGCCACCACCAAAGTCTGCAGTCGCCTACGCATAAACACACCACATATGCGACAGTTGTGGACAAATGAATAGATATCAAATTTATTATTTATTAGTAAAAAAATAACTTAATATGGGTGGGTTTTAGATTGATGGAAAAATGAAAAGGTAACAGTTTTTAATATATTTATTTTTTAATTTAACGTACAGTACACGTGTGTTTAACAATTATATTTAAAAAATATTTTTAAAATTTCTAAATTCTAAAAAATGTTAATATATTTTTTTCGATTTAACTTAAATGTTGTCTTAATTATAAAATATTAAATGTATTTAGAAAAAGTAAAAGGAAAAAACGTCTTCTAAAACATTTTTAATGTTTTTTTTTTTTTTTTTTTTTTTTCAATGAACCATTAGTGCTAAATTTTCTACCGCGTCTGTACCTAGCAGTTTCTCTGCTTAGAATTATGGATTTCACTATGATGATTTGAAGAACAGCAATAACAGAAATATTATAAGGAAAATTAAAGTATAATGGCAACAACAATAAAACGCGGGTGAAAATGGCAAACTAACGCTGGAAGGTATTTAAGGGGATGACGGATGAGAGGGTGGTGGATAGGCGATGACGTGGTGTTTATACTATGGGATGGATACGGGGGATCTTGTGATCACTTCTCGTGGAAGTGAGGTGTTTATTCGGTATCTTACTTGGCGACACACTCTCAACCGTATTATTTATGTACAGATACATATATGTACACACCCACATGAATCAACAATTGGCCAATGGCAAGTTGTTTGTTTTGATGTTTTGATTCCAGATTATGGGCAATCTCTCTCCGGATGGTGACTAAGGATTAGGAGCTTATCAAGACCCTTGAGCAGCAAATGTTAAACATTTTACTAAGAATTAATTGTGTGACTATTAGTATACCCAAAAATAAATAACAAGACATAAATAGTAAATACATGTAAACTTTAGGATTTAAGGTCTTATGAAGAGAATCTTTTAAACTTCAGAATATTTATTTAAAATAATAATAATTACACTTTTGATTTATTATTCTTAATTCACAACGGTGTTAATTTAAATCCTTTTGCCACTAATGTTTTTCGTTGGGTATTATCTTTTACGATCACGTTTTATTTTTGTGTGGGAGAATATATTAAAATCCCACAAATTCTCATTTGAACTAGAAAGAAACCGGAAGAAACCCAATTTTAAGGTACTAAAAAAAAATAATAAACAAAAATCATGTATTTATAATCAATTTTAAGAGCTTAATAGGTCGACATTAATATGCCTGTAACTTGTGATACAATTCATATTGTTTTACTGTTTTGATTCTTGGAAAATGGTTATTTTTATTTATTTTTTTTTTTTTCAAAATCTTTAACTAAATAAAAAAATAATTAATAAGAAGCAACAAATGCCTGCCCCCTTACTTGCTATTATTCTCTTTGACAATTTTAAAATTCGCTCATTCACTCTCATATCTGCCTCTTGCTCGCGCTGCTTATTGTTTTTGGTTTTCAGCATTTTGCTTTGCGCAGTTATTTGTTTTTCTTGTTTTTAAAGATTCCGTTTTCGTATTGACATTCGTTTATTATTTTCCGTTGGCAGCCTGTGTGAGAGTATTGGTGTAATAAACAACACACGTGGTTGCATTTCTATGAATGCTATCTCACTCCAACACCCACGCGCTACGGCCATGAGAGAGAAAGCGAACGCGAAAGAGAGACTAATAGAGAGAGCTCTTCTATTTTGTTTTTGATAAAGTGCGTGCTGCTGTTTGTCTTTTTATGGTGATGTGATGCCGCCCATGTGTTAGTGTGTCTGGCTTTGTGTTTGTGTGTGGCGCTTGAAGCATGGTGCCGACGTCGCTGCTGGGTGGGCGGTCGGCTGCGCTTTTTTTCACTGCCTCTTTATAGTATTTATAGTCATTTTCATAAACATTGCGAGATAAGCCGAACGCCGCCCGCTCACTTTTCGGAGCGCCCCAAAGCTGTATCGCTTTGTGCTTAATGATCTTTGAAAATCTAAGGCAGAGCTGACCACACAGAACACCTAGGAACCCTTGAGGCTTTCTCACACAGTTTGGCGCACGAAGCTCGCCAAAAGCTAAGCCAAAGTGTTTCGGCGTGAGATTGCATTCTCTACACTCGCAGGCTGCACATCAAAGCAAATGGTTCTGTCATGTTTTTAACTGCGTTCACACCACATTAAAAATTTTTTAAATTTTTATTGTTGCTCAAAAACTGTGCAGAGGTGTCTGGAATTTGGTTTATAAAAGCTTTTTAATTATTGTTAATATTGGCTTTTTTATGCGTTGTTAGTGATAGTGTTAATGTTAATTCTATTATTTTTATTATATTTTAAATCATATTTTGTTTGGCTTTCTGTTCTAATCGTCGGGGCGTCAACAATGTTACGAGTTAGTCGCTGCCTTTTCCTTTGGTGCGTTCTTTCGCCCGTGAATGACCTTCGACTGACCCGTTATGTTGTTTGTTTCATGATCGTTGATCTGAAGATTGCGGCACGAGCACAATAATGGTCAAAAATATGTATCCAATTCATCAAGGTTTCTATACAAAATAAAATACGTACCTAAATCCATTTAAATAAATCAAAACTTGAAAAACAGTTTAAGTATTAACTCTTTTATTGATTATAATAATTCGTATTATAATTTAAAAAAAAAATCCTCTAGATGAGATATAGATGTCCCTATTATATTGACTTTAAGGACAGTTCGGATGGAAGAATTATCAGGATTTTTATTTAAATCTTTTATTCATGAAATACTTGTGCTGCTCAGCAGCTACATATTGCCCGTCACTGCGGTTTAACCTCACACGTTGTCACCTTTGCTTATGGTTGTTGTCGTTGTTGTTTTTCTCATTTCCATTGAAGTGGAAAAGTGAGTAAGGGAACACGAACGAAAAACCTGAAATAAAACCTTTTTCGCCAATGGAAGATCTTCTCCTTGGCGTTCGTTCGTTGAGTTTTGCTCATTAAACTTTACACTATAAACTCGGAATTCGAGATACTTTTCTTGTGGTTCATTCGGTCTGTTTTGTTGTTGTCATTGTTGCTGGTCCTTTCTGTTTTTCAAAATGACGTGTGTGCACGCGGGAAGTTGTTCCCAAGTGTTTTCGTGGAAATTCCAGGCCACAACATGGTCTTGAACTACTTCATCATCATGTAAATTGTAAACTGAACTCGAAACCCAACTCTCTACCTCTTTCTCTGTCTCTCCCTCGCTCTCTCTCTCTCTCTCTCTCCCTGTGTCTCTTTTGTTGTTTGCCTGCCTCAACAACAGCAAAAGCAAGCCGTAAAACAACAACAATAACAAGTTGAGCCATGAAGAAGACATTTTTATGATTTTATTTTAACTGTACTCGTAAATTTAGCGATTAGTGGTCGCGCACCGCTCTTCACTGACCATTCCTCTTCTTGGCGCTTTCGCGCGCTTCTTTCTTGGCCACTGGTCTACCTCCCCTCTTCTGCTCCACCTTCTGGGTTACCTTTTCTTTATCCGCTCAGCCGTGTCCTCCTTCTCATCATCAATACATGCATGCATTTCTTCATATGTGTATGCTCATACATAGTATGTATGCCACTCAAGTCTCTTTTCGCGTGCTTAACGCGCCTAACGCGCCACTCCATATACCATCCCTTCAGTACCAATCCCGAGGAATTCGCCAGGAATTCCCCCGGATTTAGTGGCATTTCGCCAGGAATTCCCCCGGATTTTCGCCAGGAATTTGTTCGGGGCATGCGTTCGTGGCCCGGAACACGAGGAATTCCTCGGGATTTTCCCGGGAATTCGCCGGGAATTTCCCGCGGAATTCCCCCGGAATTCGCCGGGAATCCCTGTGCGAGTTCGAAAACCAATTGGAATTTCGAAAAAAAATCGCCAGGAATTCTGCCGGAATTCGCCAGGAATTCTGCCGGAATTCGCCAGGAATTCTGCCGGAATTCGCCAGGAATTCTGCCGGAATTCGCCAGGAATTTGGCCAGTAATTCTGCAGGAATTCGCCAGGAAGAAAAGCTATAGAAAATACCTGAAAATTCCCCCCTATTAATAAAAATCGGTGTAAATTATTCTTATTTAAATATTTATTTATAAAATTTTATGTTTTCATCGATGTTAGCATTATTTCTGCCTGTTTCCTAGTGTCAGGGACGTCCTCTGCTGGCTGATGGTCCTTTAAGCAATTAATGCTATCTGTATATAAAATACATATGCTAGAAACAAATAGCAAATTGCAGCATTTTGCAGAAATATACATATGTATATACGTACCAATTTAAAGTAAAAAGAAAACTCCGCAAATCGTATGAGTTTCCCACGCAGTTACAGTTAGGTTGAATTCGCATCGATGCTTATCAATTCTTAAAATTAATGTTTAAATTAAACTCAAATAAGTTGCACTTACCTTATTATAATATTTAGCTTTTGCGGAAATTTATCTAATACGCAAAACACTTCTGAATGCAGCAGCAGTCAAACGCAAAATGCAGAAAGAATTAGAAGCAAGACAAAACCGAAGACCGAAAATTCTGTCGCGTGACTGGGTATACACGACCAAAGAAATGCCTTATAATTTAAACCAAATGAGGCAGAAGATCAAGCATGAACATTTTTGCTTCGCCTAAAGCAAATTTTCAATACTTGCCAATATACAATACCATTAAAAGAGTAAAAAATTATTAATTTAAAATTTGAAATATTTATAAATGTCCCAACTTATTTTAAAAAGGGTATTCTGACGTCGCTACAATACACTTTGCTTGTGAAATAGATTTTTTCCCTCCCTTCCCTACATCCCCCATCTCGCTCTAACTTTCGAGCCGCTGCTCCGAATCAGTTCGAAAAACAAAAACAAATATCAGGTCTGAACTTCGGGAGACTTCGGCAGTAGCCGATCGTAGGTCGAATTTTTTTTTCCAACTGCGTTTCGAACTTCGCTAAACGAAGCCCATGCGATTTGTTTTTGTTTTTTTCGAACAGGCCGCCAGGAATCGGCCGGGAAGGAATTTTGGTACTGCAGGGATACAATGTGTTACCCATACCCTTACACAAGTGCAGGGTATTTGCAACATTCGCAAGAAATTTAAAGGAGTTTCTTTCAACAGGGAAGAAAGTTTAGGTAAACAAAACTTGGCCTAATAATCTAATAGTTTTAAAATATATTTAAAAATTATATACACAAAAATATATTTTTTATTTCTAGTTTAAAAAAAAAACATTGCACAAAACACATAAACAATTTATTAAGTTTTCAGTAATAATTGCTTAAGAATATATCTTATGTATAGAAATTATATAAAAGTATTCCCTACACCTATCCGATTTTCATTAAGGTCTTATTTGGTTTAATCCTTCATACATAAAAGAAGACTATAAAAATTCTGTTCTTAACAAGTCCATCAAGTAATTGTTTTTAATAGTTTGAAGTATTTAACCAGAACTATCTTCATTGGGTTAAGTATAGTCAATGTCCTTAGAGAATTACGTAGTACTTATGTATGTTGTATAATAATAATAATCAGAATTCTTTCCTGGTAATACTTAAATGAAGAGCTTTTAGTTCCACCAGTTTACCATCTTAGTTTTGTAAGACTTCAGCCATATATTTAAGGGTATTTAAACTTTGGTGTTATAAGAAACGAGCGGTCTCTTCTGCTGTTTGCTGCGGCGCTGTTCCTTTTAAGCACTGTCGCTGCTGCAAGGCCCTTGTGCCCCTCTCAATCCCTCTACAAACAATGAGACGGCAGCAGCACTCGGCAGACAAACAGATCGAGAGCGAAATGGCCAACAGGAGGAGCTGAAGGAGGAGCTAGGGCCGCGTGGACATGCGGACGGCCAGAAGAAAGGCCGCCGTCTGGCCAAGAGAGCTCCATACTCGTGTCTGGAGTTCTCCCTGCGCCTGCCCCTGCTGCATCCACTTTGTGTCACTGCCTGTCTGCTGATGTTTGCTTTTGCAACATTGTTGCACAAGTTTATTTTTAGACACAATTCCATGATGTTCCGCTTTTTTTTTTCCGTCCGCCTACCAAGCTGACGCTGCACATTGGCCATTGAATGTTGTGTACTGCTCATGGGAATTGGTTCCAAAAAATCCTTTAGTTTGCAGTCCTCAGAAATATATCCCCAAAGCAGGCCATAATCAAATTACTTTGATTATTTCGTTTGAGTTTCTTTTTTCGTTTCTAATTGAAGCTGCTTTTAATTGGCTCTAAAATGTCTATAATTAGTTTCCGAACCAGTCTTGGTACAGCTTTAGAATGATATAAGATTGACAGCAGTTCTTTATTTGGCTTTAAAAATAATTAGATTGGTTTTTGTTTTATAATATAAAATTAATATTATGGCGTTTCTGTAAGGCATTTACAACAATTAAGAAGTCATAATTAAATTTGCTGGTTTTGTGAGCTTAATGTAATTTAATATTCTAGCAATTAATTACAAATTTTTAACATTTTTTTGTATCAAGTTTCGCTTTTTGGTTACCTCGAATTTTACAAAATCTAAACCCAGTGTGCTTTGACTGCATTTTATCCCCTTTTTTTGTGGCTTTTTTATCTTTGCTACTGCCGCTGCTTTCTTATTTGTTTCGTGAGGTAATTAATTTAAGCGTTTTTTGTTTTTGTTTTTTTTTTTATTTTGTAGTCCGATGCCGTTGCTGCAAAATTTATGTATTTATTAGCCCCCATGCATAGGCGGTGGCTTTAAATTTTAATGGTTTTTTAATTAGGCGGCGCCATTTGATGTACGTTTTCGTTTTCCAAACCTAAATAACCCCTTTCTTTCTCATTAGCGACCCATAGGGAGCAATGTGCTACCAATACAACGATCTATTTACAAAAATATGTAATCATTAGATATATTGACAGTATTACCTAGAAAAATATTTTTTCTATTTATTTATACCTATATATACTACTGAACTTAATTTTTTTTATATTCAAAGTATTGTCAAAAAACAATTTTTGATATGTACATAAATTTTATATAATTTTTTATAGGTTTAGCGAAATTCGTATAATAAATACTCAATATAAGGACAAAAGTCTCTTTAATTTACTCTTCCGTCGTAAGAAAAGTAGGTTTATTTAGAGACCTACCACTAGGGCTGTAAAATACTATATTACAACCACTACGTACTCGAAACCGAAAACTACAACTGGAACTACTGACGTACAACCGCAGTTTTACAACTTTACTACCGCATATGTAATTTTTTATTGCAGCCCATTTAGGCGGCGTCGCTGCTTCCGTTGCTTCCTCTTCTTCCTCCTCTTCCCCTTTGAGCCCCGTTTTTACGAGCTGTGTGCTGCTAGTATTTTTTGGTAGTCACTGTACCACATTGCGGCACAACAACAATAAGGAAGAGAAGCAAGAAAACACCAGACAAGAAGGGCCAACGACACCGACAACGTTTTCTGCACTCCTCGCTCTCCTCGAACACACATGCAAAACTCTCTCCGTCACACACACACACACACACACACATAAACGGCAGACGCATGCTTGTGGAGAAGAGCGAGACAGTGGTGCGCCTTCTTTTCCATTCATAAGCGACTGCATTTTGTTGTTGTTCCTCTGCTGGCGCTTCGTAAAAGTGCAAAAAGGAAACATACATATACATAAATTTATATACAAATATTTAACATGTACATGTGTACATTTGGAGGTCTCAGTCTATGAGAACAAATTTCTGTAATTTATGCACGCGCGGAGTAAAGTTTGGTCTTTACCGTTCTCGTGTTTTGATTTTGTTGAGATTGCAGTAGAAAGAACTAGCCACGCACACACGTTAATGCTACGCAAATTGATTTATTAGTTAAGTTTAAGAAATGCATTTGGTCTTACCATTTTGCACATTTATTTCATATATATAGCTTTATAAGGCAAATGCTTAAAATTTGTTCGCCCCGCATAAACGCATTCCATCTCCTCTGGATCTTCCGCTCCTTCCTACCTACACTATTCCGCCTGTTTGTTATCGCAGACATGCGCTCTGTTTACGCTCTCTCGGTTCTCTGCTCCGTTTCCACGCGCTTTTTACTCACTGTCTGCCATTTTCCATCTCTTTCTGTCTGGCCGCCGCCTAACTGCGCTTCTACACTATGTTGTTGTTATTCGACTTTTCGTCCTGTATGTTTTTATACGCACTGCGCTTTAGCATGTCTATCCGCAAAAAAACAAAACGAGAGAGAAGTGGGAGGGAGAGAGCTTCGCATGCAGACGCCGACATTGTTCGCCTCTCGCTCGCACTCCCGGCGGGCCGTTATTAGATTTCAGTTTGTTTTCGTTCCCATTCGCATTCGTTTTCACAAATTGCGCTTCGCGTCATTTTTCGGGGTCAACGTCATCTCGAGGGTTGCCGGCTCGCCGCCGGTGGTGCTGCTTCTGCCGACGTCGCTGTCGACGCCTCTGTTGCGCTTCTTGCACGCTTGGCATTTTTTGTTCGTTTCGATTTTGTGTTTTATCTCTCTCTCCGGCGTGCAAGCGTTCTCTCTAGTCCTCTCTCTCTCTCTGTCGTTTGCTGCTGCTGCAGCAAATTTTTTTAATGCCAGCGACGCGCCTCTTATTTGGCTGTGTATGCATTCGTATATGTGTGTGTGTGTGAGTGATTTGTTGTTTTGACCAAAATAAATTTTTGGCCAAAAAGCTTACATTTAAATTGAAAAGCTAATAATTATACTATTTGAAATTAAAGCCGTGTGTTTATAAATTTCTATTATACCTATTAATAGATATAAATTAAAATATCTCTAATTTGTTTTTCCATTTTCCGCGCATTTAAAACCATTATTCACTGCTTACAATTAAAATGCACAATACTAAAATATACATACATACGAGCTTACTAATTTATTTATTTATTTTCGCTTTAGTTCAGCGCTTTTCCCCCTCTCTCCTTTTTTTTATTTTCCTTACATTTCGCGTGCCGCACACAACACCCCACGTGACTTACGGGAGTGAAAGAGAGAGCGGTAACGAGACCGGCAGAGCGAGACAGACGCTGTCTGTCTGGCCTCGTTTTTTGGAATGAATGTGTGGGGTGGAAGGGGTCTGGAAAGGAGATCGGAAAGGGGGTGGGGCGGTGGGCGGTTAGTGCACTCAAGAGGGGCGTGACGGCAGCTTTTTGATGCTTGAACTGCGCTTGTTTTTCCTGCCGGCGTTGTTTTTGGAGATGTTGTTGTCCGGCGCAGACAGCTTTTTATTTATTTTTTCTTTACCTATTAAATACAGTTTGAAGAGGATGTCTTCGATTTGTGGAAAAGGGGTAATCATTTAAGCTTAAGATATTATTAAAACAAAATATTTTCCGTTTTCTAAGGAAAAGTAGAAATGTTTTGTAATATTTTATATATTATTTACAAATAATATCTGAATTAAATTATACTCTCACAAGAAATAAAGTAAGCTGCTAATTAATTCGAGTAATATTTGCGTACCTAACAAGACGTTAAAATAGTTTTTTAGGTACATTGCTTACTTTCCAAGGAAGGTGAACCAGATGCCAATAGGCCAGACTTCGCAACAGTTGTTTTTTTTATTTTTCTTTTTGGATAACGTTGAGCTTTATTCCTTATTTTTCCGCTACACTTTTTATATTTTGTATATGCACAGAGATACTGTAGTTGCTGTTAGAGAAAAAGGCGTGGTCCCAGTGAGTGCCAAAACAACGTTTTACTTTTGATGTTGTAATAAGTTGGAGATAACATTTTTTTCCATTTGTTTAAATATTTTTTCTTTGCTGAGCAGTTTTTCTGTTGAACTCTTTGTTTTTTATTAATTGGCGCGAAAGTTCAACATTTTATTGTAGTCTGTTTTTATTTTTTTTTTCTGGGTGGGGCCTAATGGAAAACCATACTGTAAGAACCGTAAAAGTCGAGCATAAAATTATGGCTTTTCAGGTGGATTAAAAGTTGCACGAATGCCATTTTTGCTCTGGCGTTTAAGTGATTTTGCGGAATTTGTTAATTGGATAATGGTTGCACTTTAGTTGGCTGTTAATGGCTGGCAAAAAAAAGACGGCCTACGATTTAATAAGAAGTAATTTTATAGTTTCTTATAATATTGGATAAATTTAATCTTTTAATCAATTTAATCCAAAATATGCAACATTTGATGAGTTTCTTTTGCTGAGAAAAAGAACTGTTATCGAACTTTAATGTAGCAGAGTTTGGACTTTCAACTATTGTATTTAATAATTTAGCTTTTCGTTTAAACTATACATTTTTAATAAAACTTGCTTTAAAACTTTTATTGGTGTGCGCTCTCAATAAAGAATTCCAACTTTATATAAAAATTATATAATTAAATACATTTATGGTATTAATAAGTCATTCATGTCAATAAACAATTCAATTTAGATCCCATTCATTCCCAAATTCATGGAATTCCTTTCTCACCGCCTTTCTCTATTGCTCCCATTTCAGATCGCCGACGACAAAATGCATCATTGAGATCACGTGAAATGATCATCGAGTGCTGCCGCGCCAAGGTGTGAAAGTAAAAATCATGTGAAAAATGTGAGAAAAAGTGAGGAATGCTATGTGACAACAGGCACCACAGCCACAACCACAACCACAAATACTTGCCAACAAAAGATCAAGAGAGCAACAGCAGCGACAGCTACAACGAGGAAATCAAGAAAAATGATAACCTAAATAAATCAAATTGCTAGTCAGAAAGAAAAAGAAAATAATACAAAATCGAACCAAACCAGAGAGAAAGAGAGAGCGAGAGAGAGAGGGAATTAAGTTGTGTACAAGTGGTCCAAGTGCATTTCGTGAGCTTCTCTCTCCCCCAATATTTTCCCATCTCTCTTCAATTCGATTTGCCCCGAAAATTGAGTACTTCGAATTTATAAATCCTAAAAGAAAGTGCAACGGTAACAAAAGAGAAAAATAATACCGTAACGTGTTAAAAACAATAAAGAAAGGGAGATAATGAGCTATAAGGTAAGATAAATAATATTATTCCCTTTTTTTCTTCTGCTAAATATTTTTATCTTTAAAATGAAAAACATAACTCATACCACTATAATTCGAATAAATTTCTATAAAATGTAACTTAGTATATATTTAGGAACAGTTGTCCCAGAGTTCTATGTGAAATAGATCCATTTAAGGAAAGTTTACTTTAAAATGTATATTTTTTTGTTAACTAAAAGATGTTCATTCCATTTGGCCAAAATATGTATATATATATAGTATATATGTACAGATTTATATGTACTTTGTCTCCATTTATCTCTTCTGCTTTATGGGGACGTTTAGGAATTTTCCTATGAAAATTTATGCTGATTTAGGTGTCAATGGCAACTAAGCACGGCGACTGTGTTCGACCCCAAAAAATAAACCTATAGAAAATGTGTGGGGGAGCCATGAGGATGTAGTTTTTCCGATTCCGGATATATCATCGTCCCCAACTCCGATAGATTTGACTTTGTTATTTATTTCCGCATGGCCCAGTTCTAAATAACGCTCGCCAACAATAAATATCGGGATATTCCGGATAGAGCCCAACAACCAGACAAAGAGGGGGGAAAAATGGTGTGAAAAATGGGGAGGTTGGTTGAGGAGGCAGCGTTAAATGGCGGCTGATCCTAAATAATGTGTAACAAATGGCGCGTCTGTCGCAACAACAACTGCAATAATAATAATTTAGCAGCAGGCGGCACTTCCAGCAGCGAAAGGGGGGAAAGAACTAGAAAAAAGTTTAGTCAAGGTGCTTGAATCTGTAAATACCCTATAAAAGTTAATAAAACCCTAGATGTACTAACTTTTATTGCAAAGTTATAAATAATATATTGATAAAATACATTTCTTATGGTTTTTGCTTTTTCAAAAAGCATGTCGAATATTTTGTGTCTTGCTAAAGACTTGAACTGCTTAATGGGCTGAGTTTTTTTTAAAGATTTTTTTATTATTATCGAGGACTAGTCGGTTTATTAAATACACATAAATTCAGACTTGATTTTTAGGTAATAGTAGATAGAGTTTTAAGTTTGAAAATAAGCAGAATAGCAGAACAGGATAAAAGCAGAGCAAAAAAAAAGCAGAAAAGCAGATTAGGAAAAAAGCAGAAATGACCTCTTTAGTCACCGAATTTGTAGTTGAGAATTTTAGGTGCATTTTTTTTTTTTTTGATTTAAAACATAAGTTAAGGTCTTTGTCAGATGGAATCCAGACCAGACGTCAAAAGGTGGCAGAAATGGAAGTGGTAGCAGTCGCTCAATTGCACACTCATCGTCTGGGCATTTTCACAGTTTTCAGAGACCCGTGCACACAACTGCTCTTGAGACAACCGTCGGGACGTCGTCGGCGTTGACGACTTGAAGAGATGAAGGGGTTGCGGAATGTCTTAGTGTGTGCCACCATGTGGCATGCGGTATGTTATTGCAATTGCACCAGCATATGTGTTGTTGTATTGCTCTAATGTTTTTCCCCCCCTCTTTCTCACTCTTGGCAAGTGGCTGCCATTGTATTTGCGCTCTTGTAGTTGTAGTTGTTGCCGTTGCCGTTGAATCGAGTCTGGCCGGAAATAGTTTCAATTGGAAAGGCAGCCTAGCCGAAAGATCTGCTGCCCCAGTCACTGATAAAGTCCGTAAGTGGCTTCCATTCATGGAAATCTGACTTGAAAAAAATTCTCTAATGAACTTATTTTGTGCCAAATAGAATGGAAATACTTGTATTCTTGGACATTATTTTTACGGGATCAAGAATATTAGTTAAAATTTTAATTTTTTAAAATTAGAGAATATTTAATTATTGAGAAATAGATTACTTTAAAATGTGGGAAATATTTAAGGGAGAACTCTTGTATTTGTATAAAAAAAGCAAAAAGACTTTAAATATAGAAAATAAAACCACAATTATTCGTATTTTATTGATTCCTTGAATTTCATACTGCTTTTAAAAATGTATATTTCATACTAATGCAAATGTTTTTACATTTTTATAATAGTTCCCTGTTTTAAGTAGTCAGTTTATTGGCCGTTTACGACTTAAGGGTCGAATCTTCCCACATTTAAGCTGGAATTATGTGTGGCAACTGATGTTTTCCCAGGCCATACTCTCCGAAGAAGAGTCTTTAAATGCTTTAAGGAGGGCACCAGCATCTCCTCCTCCCATAAAAAAATTTTAATGCCTTGTTGCAGTTTTTTTTTTTAAGGTCTTTTCATCTTGGTTTTATTTTGTTTTGTTTTGTTTTTTGTGGTCTTTAATGGCCAACTGGTTGCGTTGAGAGCACGTGTTGCCTGTCAGTCATCCAACTCGTGTATTCCAGCAAGTCAGTCAGTCACTCAGACGTTGATTGAGATAGCTGAAGGAGACTTTGCCCCAGAAGTTGGGGCAAGAGATGAGATGAGGGGGCGTCTCGGTGTCTCGGCAGCATCTTGGTTTTGGGGCGTGCCCCTCGCTTCATATTCATTTCCACACAGACGCGCATATTCTGTCAGTTGCTCAATTAGACACACTTCCGCTGCATTTCCTCTCGTTGTCCTTCTCTCTCTCTCCCTTGCTGTCTCTTTCCCTCTGCCACCTTCCCGCCCTATTTCTATATTTATTTCCGTTTTGTGCGTGTGATTGATAGCTGACGACTGCTGCTGTGGGGCAATGATGTAACCAGAAGTAAAACCGAACAGGAGATGGAGAGGAAAAGAGGGCGAAAAATGTCGACATTCATATGAGGCAGTAAAAAATTCATAAAAATAAATTATACATGATCTATGTATTAATTTCTAAGGTCTACTTGCGTCACTTTGACATAAAGTAGAAACTGATTTTAAAGATTTTGTATTGAACTATTTTAATTAGAGAATATTTTGTACTTTAAAAACAAATGGAAAAAAAATTTCAGAATAATAAATATTAAAATGAGATCATTTAATAGGACCGTTCTTCGAAAATGATTTAAAAACAAAACCAAATCGTTAAAATGTATTTTGAATGGACTTTTAATTATTTTACATTTTTGGAATTTATATTTGTATTTGCGAATTATTTTTTAAATAAATAGGATTTTAAGGTGTTTTAATACTGTGTTTTTTTTTAATATTTCGTAGGACCGTTCTTAAAAAAATATTCATGACCAATGTCGAAGTTACTTAATGTCTTAAATAGTTAAAAGTAAATTTAAATGGCATTCTTTAATTACTTTCACCTTTTTACTATCTTTATAATATATTTTTATATCTTGTTAATATATACATATATTTATATATACGGAATATATACCTATATATAAATCCAAATGTTATAGTTTTACATAATAAATCAGCTCTGTGTGTATCTTAAAAAGTTGGTATATTTGAATGAAAATCGATTGGTCTTCTTGTGAATCCCATTGGAATCCCAACTGTATTCCGGAGACAGTTAACATGCTGTACCATTTTCACTTCCTCCCCCCCTGGTGGTGCTTTCCCTGCCACGGACTTTTCTCCCTCCCTCCCTCTCTCTCTCTCTGTCTTGCTTGCACTTCTTCTCAGTCTTCTCAGTTGTTGTATCCAATAAACTAGTAGCAACAGCTGCAGCCGCAGACGACAATCGAAATGCGAAGGGTGTAAAGTGGCGCTGCCACATTCCAATGTCTGTAGCTGCTTCTCTCCTCCTCCTCCTCCTCCTCTCTCCTCTTTTGTTGTCAAGAATGCCGGAGATGAAGAAGACAACGAAGATGGAGGAGAAAAGAGGAAGAGGAGGAAGCAGCAGCAGCAGCAGCAGCAGCCGCATAAGAAGCATTAATCGTGGCATCATCTCATCCGAGAAGAGACTCGCCATGTAAAAATCACGTTTCGAGTTATGTGAACGGCGCGTGAATGAGTCGAAGTCCAGAGTTCGAATCGCTAAAGAGACAGACTGAGTGTGAGAAAGAAAGAGAGTTGAGGCAGAAAGAGATAGCTTAACAGCTGAGTATGCAGACTTGATCGGCGAGTGAGAGAGAAAGGAAATGGTCGCGGAATGTGTGCGCTTTTGCTTCTAGAATTAACTCAATTCGCATGGAATTTTTTCTTAAATTTATTAAAGAAGTCATTTGAATACACCAACAAACAGTTTTAATGCTGTAGCAAAATGTAAGGTAATTGTTTTTTGTTAAAAAAGAACGTTAAACTTGAAACTTGGCTTAAGAAGTAAAATTCGGAACCCAAGTATAATATCTACTATCCTAAAAAGTCCTAAAAGAAAGTACTAGAAAAGCAGAATGAAATCCTAAGGATTTCTGAGACTCGTTGGGCGCCACTTTTTTTTTGTCAAATCAGAAGATAAAGAAACGGCGCTAAAACAGACACTTACGTGCCCCATTCAGGCTCTAGAAACCAATAAAGAAAAATTTGCATTTATTTATTGGTTTCTAGAATCTAAAAGCATTGTTGCTATTTTATATTATTGTTTTTCTTAAAAAACAAAATGTCCCAAAATCAATCAATAAAATACCCATAAAAACTACCACCTTGAATAAAGTAAAGTTAAGAGTGATAAATTACAAATAATGTCATTAATAAGCGTACTCCTTCTGTCATTTAATTTATTTACTTTTTCATATGAATAATTGTCAGGAACCGAGTAACAACCCCTTTCAATTTGTTACCGCCTTTTGCAGTCCCACAACTCTCTTTCATTATAAAACCAAGTTTAATGGCCATCAATTAATTCTCAAGCAGCCCCAGACAAAGGCGGGAAAGAGTCGGCACCAAAGTCCAACTTTATGTGTGTCATTAGGGTGCATTTTGAGTTATGCACCGAAAAAATGAAGAAAACCCACAGAAAATACAAAAGGCAAAGATATATGGGGTATAAAACAGTTCCGCATTCCACAATTGGGGGGGACTCAGGAGCAAAGGAGAGAGGCGGGCACGGGCGCATGCGCAGCGACTGGAGACAGAGAAACAGATGGAGACATACAATACGCAGATAGAGACAGGTAGAGAGTGTTAGAGGGAGAGAGGAAGCCAAAAGACCTCGACCCACACTCGTGTGGCGCCCATAAAAACGTCATCGTTGCACATAAAACTCGACAGCAAACAATGCAGCTTGCCATTTGGCGTCGCCATAATAGTTTTTTAATTGCTCATAAAAGTCGACAAAAGTTCCTGGTTTTTACCCCTCAACTCACCCCGTTATGTACTCGGAAAAAATATACAAATGTATTTTTAAAATCCTCGATCTTTGGCTTTATGTTAGCATCACATTGATAGCCAAAGACCTTGCTTCAAAGAATTATCAAAACTCAAAATGATATTTCATTAATTTGTATTATTAGAATTAAATGTTTAGTTTTTCGTCTCAGTGTATGTAACGTAAAAGTAACCCGTATATGGCAAGGTCTGTTGTCCGTTTGGGCCCATTAATCACTTGGAGTACAGGAGGCTGCGATGGCAGAGACGCCACCAGGTAAAGCCAGAAAACCGTTAAGCGTATGCAACAAGATCGCCGCCTGTCTACCTCTTGAGGTCTTAACATATGCGCATATTCTCCAAGTCGAGTATGTGTGTGTTTTTTTGTAGAGGAAACGGAGGAAAACGATCTTGCTATTGACATTGACAATGTCATTCTGGGCCTGACTTCGGGTCCCAGAGGGTGTGGGAGGAAGTTGAGAGAAACTGTCGGGAAGGTTTTAACTCAATCGTAGCTTTGGATACTCTTTTGGCCTTGGACCAAGGTCCTTTTAATCGTAATACTAAAATAAACATTCAATTAAAACTCAATGTTGGCTATTACATATATTTTGTCAATGTTAGCATGAGAATTCACGTACTTGTAACTTAATTTAATAACCTTTGTTTGTTTGTTCTCTATTTAAACTTTGCAGTTAAATTTTATAACTAGTACTAGTACTACTATTTATGATAAAAATAAAATCTTAAATATAAATTTTATTGAAGAGTCAGACATTCCCCAAGGCAATAATAAGGAAATTCCAGTTCTTTCTTAACAGCATGCTGTTAATCTTTGGATTCTTAGGATACTACTTTGAAAATCAAATCCTAAAAGCTTTCGGCAATTTAAAAGATATCCTCTGAAAAAAAAAGAAATTCAAAAGAAACAGGTTTCAAATTAAGGGTAAAGTCTGTAAGGCCATAATTGTTTATTTCATTGGGTGCTTTTCAGGGGGTTACATATATTTAATTGAAGGGACTTAAACTTGACTTTATTTTATTTACTTTCTCATCTTATTAAGTCAAGATCATCTAGAAAAACTATAGCTTTGCATTTTTAACCTACAAAAATTGTGTCTTTCCAAAAGTATTTCCGTTGTTTTTCAACTTACACACAAAGTAGTATTTGCAGTAATGCATATCGCTTTGTAGCGCTTACTATAATGGGCAACACATGCGCATAATGACCTGACACTTTTTACTACAAGTAGTTGCTGTTTGAGTATACCCCTTAATCGTAGATAACCAGGGTATATTCAATTTATACATACATATTAAGCAGGTGGGAAAAATAATTATAATTATATATTATTATAATACTATATAATTATCTGCTATAATACTCAAGTAATGGTTAAAGTATGCATTTATAACTAAATATAAGGAGTACTCAGTATTCCACACTCGATGTACTTGGCTATGACATTCTTTCTTGCTTGTTTTTTTTTTCCCACTCTCTTTGAGCCAAAAGGGGTTAAGTGTGGCGGAGGGGTTAGTGTGCTTGGGAGTTCAGTTCAGATTGGAATGTTGTTTATTGCATTTTCAGCTAAATGTCGCTGAGCCGTCGTTGTCGTCTCTCATTGAAAAATAAATATCAGGCACACACACATACTATGCATAATGACTGTGATTTTATGGCATGTGCAAGTATGTGTGTGGGTATTGGCATTTGGAAAGTTTTAGTTGCTCTCAGTTGGCCGCTTTTTATAGCCCCCAATCTGCAGCAGCAGTGAGCTTTGAGTCAGAGTCAGTGTGCCCGTTTTCCTTGATTTGACATTGCAGCATTTTGCATTTTCACGCATCCGGGATACGATGACAACGATGTTAATAGCAGTAGTAGTAGTAATAGTAGCTATAGTGATGATGATGTGACGGGGATTATCATGGCTATTACAGGCTTTAAAATTCGTAAAATACGATAATGATGATGATGATGACGATGTTCATTCTGGTTGCCAAGTCGCGTGTGTGCAAAGAAATCCAATGGACCGGTATGTTTGGAATGTCGTTTTATATGACCTACCCCCCAATATGACCCACTAGGTCTATATAATATTCTCTTTAGTTCAAGCGAGAAGAAAACGTGGCACAAATGACCCGATACCCAAAACAAAAAAAAAAAAAAATAAAAACAAAAATTTATAAAAATACACACTCTTATAACAAGTCATTGAGTCTGCACTCACACTGGCATCATGCTCACAGATTTGTATATAAAATGCAATTACAATTACAAATTGAAATGCACAACAGATGACGACGACGACGTGGAGACGAGGACGTCTCGCTGCTATATTTAAACCAATAGAATATTTTTTGCTTAAGCTTTTTTTCATCTGACGAAATTCGGTAGTAGCTTGGCTGGGCTGAGAGCACAGGTGAGCGGGAGAGAGGAGGATGAGGAGGAGGTCGAGACGACATCCCAATCGTGATGACGATCCACGAGACACGTCGCACATATATAGCTTAGCTCGGGCTCTGCCTCATTGTCTCGTTGCTGACGTCGCTTGTTGTTGTTTCTGACTATTATTATTGCTTTTAGCGAATTTATATACCAGCAAGGGTATGTTTATATTTGTGAAGCGGAAGATGTGACGTTTAAGTAGATATTTGGGGGTATTATTCTTAGTAAAAATATATATAAAAATTAATTTCTTCTTTTTAGAGAATCTTAATTCTAATGTTTTAAATAGCAAATACTAACTATCAACTTATTTGTATCTTTTCAGGTAAATTATGACAAACTTTATGGACTTGTATGTGTAAAATCAAGACCTATATGATCCTAAGTTCTTCATGGTAAATTATGCAAAACTTCATGGACTTGTATGTGTAAAATCAAGACCTATATGATCCTAACTTCTTCATGGGTAGGTGGAGATAAGAAAATATAACTAATAGGTTTTAAAAATTATTGATCACAAAAAATTAAACTTTTAGGGGCTACGTAATGTTTTAGGGGTTAAAAAATATTATAAAAATATTATAAATTTGCTTATAGAGATTTTCATATAGATAGAAATATATCTCCATTTATTTCATTAAAATATAAAAACCCATTTAAAAATGCCAAAAGTTTCTCCAAAATAAACATTTTTTTAATTTAGGAAAGTGCATTAAGAAATTGTTACTATTTCCCAACATCTGGTGCTCCTTGCTTCTCATTTCGCCTTCAGCCGAGCGTTAATTTCGTCGCCATCCAACGGCGCGTGAGTGGGCGTCAAAACCGCCCACTTTCTTTCCGTCCGACGTCTAGCCAGACGTACCTTCTCTCTCTTGTCTTCCTCCGTCCCTCGTCAGCATAGGAAAATGTTTTTAATTACAATCATTAGAATGAAATTGATCGTGAACTGTAACACGAAAATGAAATTAAGAAAATGCATACGTGCAGGGACCGAAAAAGTGCACCTTTTGCAGCAGAGCACATCCCACCGCCCCTCGGTGTGTCTCGGTTTTCTCGTGTTATTTATTTTATAGAAAATGCTTTTTGCTATTTTTAATTTCCATTCCCATTTCCACCCCAAAGGCGAATGCATTTTAAAAATAAACGTAAAAGTTGAAATTATCTGTAGCTTGCTGGGGGGAGACCAAAGTCCTTGGGGGAGCCCGGTCATAAAAGAGGGAGATTTTTCCCGAAATGCGAGTTCATTTCGTGAGGGGTTGGCAGAATCGGGCCAAAGGTGAAGGGACTTACAAGACATTTTCAGGGAATGATTATTTAAAATATTCCAAGTTGTAGTTCCAAGTTGTTTTCTAGCTTTTAAATTCTAGAAAGAATTTTTTATTTCATGCTTGCTAAAATAATTATTTATTGGGATTTATCTTTGTGTTATAAAAACTAAAAGTTGTCTAGAAAGATTCTCTATAAGATTTATAAAGTTCCTCTTTACCTTAAATATTTTATAACATTTAAATTCTATGACCATGACATTCAATAGTTACATTTAACAACGGTTATTTTGTATAATACATCAAAGTAATTTGATATGTTTCCAACCTCTTTTTTGTTAACAAAAGGATGTGCTGTCAGACAACATAAAGTTTTAACCCCGATGTCCCTATTTTCCCGATCCTTTCTTTTTTTCCATCGTTGTAATCAAATCTAGACTCTGTAAAAATGTAAATGTATCTTTTTTTTGCATAAACGAGTTGGTGCCATGCTAAAATCCATTTTACATTTATTTATTTATGTGAGAGAGCAGACAGACAACGACGAGCAGCACAACCCTTGGATCCCAAAAGACAACCCCTTGGCAACAACCCGATCCGATCCGAACCGATCCGATCCTACAGTCCCAAATCCCACCCGTCTACAGAGATCTTGTGATCTGTCATTACAGGCGAGCGAAACAAAACAAAACGAGGCGAAAGCGAGACAAGCTGAAACTTTGTGTGTTGTTTACGTTTTATGTAGATTTATTTTTGCCTTGCAACTTAAACGCACAGACATTTAAATTTAGACGCGGCGATCATCTAATGGCCTCGTCCGCACACACAGCCACAGTATTGGTTTCGGCGGCGTGATTCGATGCGATGTGATGTGTTGTGATGTGATGCTGGGCTAAGGCTGGGCTGGGCAGATCTGGTCTGGTCTGGCATGATGTGCTGGCACAGTGATGGTGTGATGGTGATGTTAATGGCTTGCTTGGTGTCTAATCGTCTGCCCTGCTATTTTTACAGGGAACTCTCGATAAAAGAAATTTTTATACTAAATACATTTGTTAATTCTTGTTAAAAAAAATGAACTATTTTTACAAGATTTTTAATATAAGTTAACGAAGCTTTGTGAGATAATAATCATGATAAGATCATGATAAACATTATCACATTATCATCATTTATGCAAATGTAACCTTTTTTTCAAGTTTATACAAAGCTTGGGAAATGTACTAATCTGTTATATTGTTATATTCTTCATAAAAAACCACCTTAAAGCGTTATAAAGTAAAAGAAATTACTAAATGGGTTGGTTTCTCGCCTGACTGTTAAAATTTATTAAACAGTTATTATTTATAATAAGAATATGTAGTGTTCTACTATAAGAACTAAATTTAACAGGGACCTAGACATAATGTAGTCTTTTTTAGCTCAAAACACTAACAACTGATTTAAAAAAAAACCTATTATAATTTGCTGTACAATTTGATGTTTAAAGCACTTTGTTGTACTTTTTTGTTCACATAAACTACAGGCGCCGTGAAAACCAATTTGCTTTTAAGGCAAGTTTATTTGTTCTTGACCTTTTTCGGGGCTTGACCAATGAGACGAAAAACTGCCAGCAAAGCCAAACCAAACTATATTTTGAGGTCTCTATCAAGACGATTTCTTGGCAAGATCAGTATAAAATATGTTTCAAAATATTTTACACAGCTCAATGAGCTTAAATCGGAAAAGTGTATTTCAAGAAAGTTTTCCTCGACTCGCGCTTAGGATTGTTATATTTTCGAAAAGATATTTCTTTAGATTGTTTCTTCTTCTTGTCCAATATTCCATGTCTAGAATTGTCTGATCTAAGGTATCCCCGTTGCTATCTGCGTCTCTGTGTCTGTCTTTTGTGCCATAAAAGCGTCTGCGCCAAAATGCCATCGCTGCAATCATTCTGGCGTTCTGGCGCTCTTCGTTGTTTTTGACTCTTCATGTGACATAAAAAGCGTGATCGATGTAAATGTTGTGGCTCAGCTGACGCCAGCGATGCCGCTGCTGTTGTTGCCCTTCCTCTTTTGCTGATCTTTTGGTTCTATTTTCACGCCACGTACAACGGTAAGAGGGGTGAAGGAAGTGGGGCGTGTTCCCTCTACACCTCAGTTCACCCCGAGCACCCTCTCATTTTAATCTGATTTGTGGGATCGAACAACTGTAAACCCTGGCTTTGGACACACACACACACACACACACTCCCTACCGTATCCCCTTTTCTTCACAGCCTTTCATTGCTGATTCTTTCCATTCTTGCGGCTGGCTTATGTTTCCGTGCGCATCTTTGCTTTTCTTTGCGTGTTTGTGCGTGCCAAGTCACGCATTGAGCTACTTTACGGATTTGGCTTTGTCATCGATAGGTTCAGCGGACAACCCCAAAGATACATTTCGCATTTCGAAAATGGAGTTGGGCCTGTTAGGATATTAGGACTTTAAATGAGAATTACTTTAAAATAACTTTAACCTGACTTTAACATGATATTAACATAACTTTAACATAACTATAACATAATATTAACATAACTTTAACATAACTTTGGAGCCAAAAGAATCACTAAGTGCCCATCTCTGCTCTAAAGCAATATAAAATTAATGTGTTCAATACAAATTATTATGCATTTGACATTTTTATATACAATTCAAAGTAATAAAATAATCTGGTTTGCTTGATTTTTATATTTTAGCTTCCTTTGGTATTAAAATAAATTTTCTAAATGTTGCGTTTTTTTTCCTTTATTGTATTTTATTTTGCTTATTTTTTTTTTTTTTTTTTTTTTCTAGCTGCTTCTTTTTGTCTCGTGCTCGTTTTATAATTCTATTTTTACGATTGTTGTTGATCGCGCGCTTTTCTCGCTGTTCCTATTTGTTTATTCAATTCCGTCGCTGTTACAACGTTTTTGTAGTTGTTTTTTCTATTACGTATTGTAAAATTTTTAAGCGTATTTGGTGTATTTTTTTATTTTCCTTTTTGTTTCGTTGACCGCTGCCTATTTGTTGTCTAATTTATTTTATTTTCTACGTCGTTGTCCTCAGATTGAAAAACAAATTACCATAAATGTCACATTGTAATTGTATTGCATTAATTGTAATACAAATATTGTTGTAACTCACAGAAAGCAAAAACAACCATAAAATGGAAAGATTACTCCGCAGTTGCGCGCCGATCCTCTATATATTTTGTCTGTGTGCGAGAGAGCCGCTCAAGATAATCAAACAAACGAAAAAAAACCCCGATTCTCTTCGGATTTAAATAGAGCGATGATTGAGCTCGGTGATATAGCACCGAAAGGCCGAGAACGCAAATCAGCTCACTTTATTCATCACTGGATTTCAGTGAGTATGAGTGAGAGACCTGGCTCTAATGGTATATTTCCCGAAGCTTAAGGTTTCCAAGAATATTTAAAGTAATTTTTGCTTTGAGTACTATAATACTAGTTTTGGATTTTATTCAATATTAAAAAAGTATCTTTGTCCCTTCAGGTTTCCAAATATTCCGACTAGTTAATTTCATATACAAACATTAATTTATTTTTGTCTAAAAGTGATATATAAACTAATTGGCATAGTTTAAAGGCATAAAAAGTTAAACTTTAAATACAAACTATCTTTAAATATTTTCGTACCTTTCAGGCCTTTTGAAAAAGCACAAATAGAAAAAGGTATATAATTAATTTTGGTTATATTTTTCTAAACTTTATATCTAGGATAAAATGTTGTTATGCTCTTTAAAAGTGTTAAGAAAAAAATAAATAATTAAATACAATCAACCTTTCAATGATTTTCACACCCTAAATGCTTTAAAGATAATAGTTAAAAAAAGCACAAATGGAGAAGGGATATAATTAGTTATGGTTATTTTCTCAAAGCCTTATCTCTAGGATACAATGTTATTGTACATTTACTGCTAGGCAAATGTCAACTACCTTTCAATAATTTTCCCATTTAAAAGGTTTTCTAGATAATTATTACAAATAAAGCACAAATGGAAAATGGGATATAATTAGTTCAGGTTACTATAAAGCTTTATCTTTAGGATACAATGTTGTAAATTTACTGTAGGGCTCTTCCAAAATGTTATTAAAAATAGAAAACTACCTTTCAATAATTTTCCCACTTTAAAGGTTTTCCAGATAATACTTAAAAAAAAAGCACAAATGGAAAAAAGGGATATAATTAGTTATGGTTATTTCTATAAAGCTTTATCTCTAGGATACAATGTTATTGTACATTTATTGCTTGGCCCTTCAAATGTGTTGAGTTATTTTTGGATTTCTTTTGCACTTTCCTTGTAATTGTTGTCATAGTTGTTATTCCGGGGCCCCTTGTGAACACATACTCGTATATTCATTCAACTTGCTGTGTTTGTCTGCTGCTCTGTCTGCGTTTGTCGTCTCGACTCGCTTACCTTTGGGTCTTGCTGTTGTTGTGGTTGTTGTTGTTGTTTTTGCCGTCACCGGTGTTTTGCTTTTGTCTTTTTTTTTGCTTTTTTTTTTGTATTAAGCATGGAACTGGAGCTTCTAGATTCAAGCTTCGAGAGTTCCGAAGAGACTTGGAAACTGGAACTGTTTGGGTAGCTATTTGAAAACCGCTCTCATTTCATTGTTGTTGGTATTATTATTCACTGTTGTTGTTGTAGTTGTTGTTGTAGTTGTTGTTGTGTTGTTGTTGCCTGGGCATGAGCAAGACATGAAGTAAATAAGAAGAAAAAGTAAGGAGAAGGAAGACGAGGGGAAAAAGAAAACAATATTGTGTCTTGTTTATTGCTTTATTTGCGGCGTTTTGCTCTTGATTAGGTTCTTTTGTGCCTCGCACTTTGCTTTTCTTGTTCTTCTTATGCCCAGTTGTTGCTGTTGTTGTAGTTGTTGTAGTTGTAGAGTTTTTCGCTTCTGGCGCTTTTTGGTTTTAAGCATGTATTTGTATCTCTGTATCTGTATCTGCATGTTTTTCCATCTGTATCTGTAGCCGTGCCTGTATTTGTAGCAATAGAGCGGGCATAAGGTAAATGCGAAAACAATTTAAGCGGAACTTAATAGCCTTACAACTATTTAAACTTTGCTGATGATGTTGTTGCTGTCTACTTGTATTGTTTATGTTTTCCAGTGTCTTGTAAAAATGTATTGCGTTTTATTTTATGATTGAATTCTTTCCTCCGGCCCTTATACTCTTTTGTTCGATCTGATCTGAAGCAAGATATAAGAATATATTTTACATCTTGAATTAAAATTAGTTGTTCGATTAGTTTAACCTTTGTTTCGATATAATTCCTGTGAATTTTGCTAGTTTTCCTTTTTTAGTGAATGTAGATCACTTAATTATAGACTTTAGGCTTGATATTGGGAAACCCGGTACTTAAATCAGTATATTTAAATGCATATATTTTTAAATTGTACTTGAAGTATTGTTAATTTTAATGCATAATTTTCAAACACTAAATAGTAGCAATTATCAATAAGTAAAGAAAGGTGATGAATACTAATTACAACATCTGAAACCATATTAAAGCTTGCAATATAAGCTAAAACTCATCTAATCTCAATTTGACTAAGTTAATTACTATATTATAGTATTTATTCATTCAGCAGATAGTGTTTTGTGGGGTTTTCCTCTGTGATTTTTCTTGATTTTATTTTGAAATGCATTTCTCTCATGCTCGCTGACAATTGCGTCGTGCATGGCGCCTTTTTGGCGCCCATCAACTCATCACACACAGGCACAGACACATTTCCGTTACGCTGTCGAAATCAAATCAAATTAATTCATTAAGCCAAATAAATGTTTAATAAATCATAACAAGAAAACAAAGCGAAACAAAACAAACCAGAAGAGAAAAACTCGAGCGAAAATCATCTTGCCCAATCAGTCTGGCGCCTATTTTATGAACGGTTCAATAGCAAATGTCAAAATTGACAGGCGGAGAACAGAGAGAAAATAAAAGGAAAAAAAGAAAAAAATAAGATGAGGGGGCGCACGAGCGAGAAGCTCAGCTGATAACACATGAGGGAAGCATATAACATACACATGGAGGGTGGGGTGTCGAATTTTTGTTTTCTTTTTTTTTTTTTGTATTTTTTCCTTTCTGACCACAGCTTGTTATTAATTAGCTTGACTTGTGACTGGCCCCGTCAAAGTTCTGATTTAGCCCGAAAGATATCGGCGGATGGGAATAAATAAATGAATGGGTCTGAAAACAGGGAATCACAAACGGTGTTGGATAGGAGATTGCAGTTGGATTGAATTTGGGGGCGGTTGTCATATTATTATTATTATTGTTGTTTTTGTATGGGTTCCCATGCATTGAGGAAAATTTCATTCACAAAAAAACAAAAATAATAATTATAATATGGGGTAGATTTGTTGGAGGGAACTGGAAAGATAAGGAAACTGATAAGCCAAACATATCTAACCCGAATTTAGACCTCAAAAGGTAAATACAGTGACACTTTTCTCAATTCAACTTTGGGGTATATCTGAGGTTAAAATTTTAAAATTGTTAAGAATCATAAAAAAACAAAAGAAATTTTAAAATTGAAATGCAATGAAGCTTTGAATACTAACGGGACATTTTTAAAATTCTTTTGGAAACTTTTTTAAATCTAAAACTTTTTGTATAGCAGTTAAAAAATTTGTATCGTTTTTTTTTTTTTCATTTTTTTTATATTTTATTGAAATATTTTCAATGTATTATAAATACCTAACCATTTTTCCTCAAGTTATTTAAACGAGTTAATACTTTTATTATACTTTGAAAAATTAAAATAACAAATAGAATGTGTCAGGAATTGTGAAAATGTTAACATTTCATTTAATTATTTGAAAATCTGAAAAACTTACGAATGAAAATTTGGAATTTCTTTAGTTTATCATAGAGTTGTATGATTATTCAATCTATAAATGTATTATTATTTTAGATGACTTATTTATTAGATGTCTATCAGTCTCAAATTTAAATGTTAATTATAAATTAAAATTCACAAAAAACTGTAAGATATTTTCATATATTTAATACTGATCATGTGATCATAAAAGCAAGTATCACTGCAGGTTTTTACTGTAAATATGGAGGGGGATCCGTTAGCCCCCGACGAAAACAAAAATGGGGTCTCTTGGCTATGAATGAAATCCAATAATACGAGTACAAATTTACTCTACTCACGCTTCCGTCCCAGCGTGCGAGTGTGTGTGTAGAATTCATTGATAACTTTAAAACGCCAAATCAAACTCTCTATCACACAGACACACACACACACACACACACACACACACACACACACACAGCCTGAGGTATGCCTTGTGCAATGCATTCCATTCCATCAAAAGAAATTGGGCAACGACGCAGGGGAAACGTATCATAAATAATAAAAGTAAGCAAAGAAACGTGTGTTGGCCTACCTAAATACAAAAAAAAAAAAAAGAATCCAAATAGCAAACGAGAGGAGAGAGAGGAGGGGAAAGTCCCTGTCTAGATTAGAGACGAAAGCTTATCAAATCGGAATTTATATGAAATGTTATTTCTGTTATTGCCGCTGACAATTATTGTTGTTTACTCACTTGCATTCCACAGACACACTCACAGACTGGCACAGGCACACACACTTTGGAATAACGAACGCTTGAAAAATGTCATTACACGTAGAAAAAAAAATAAATGAGCGAGCTACGAATTTCATTCATTTCTTATTGTTGTTTTTGCCGCTTACGTAGTTGCATATTCCATTCACACATGCGAGAGAGATAGAGAGCAGCGAGCAAGCAGTGCAAGTGTGTTGTAGTTCGGGCACTGCTTTAGTAGTGGTTGTTGGGTTTCATTCATATTATTCAACAACTCAACAACACGTAGAAATGTGCACTGTTGACAGTTTTTACTTAATTATTGAAAAAAATGAAATATATGAATAAATATGGCTTGGTCTTTAGGAAACTGCAAGTAATTATAATAGACTTAAATTTGCTTTATTTACCAATAATGTGTTTATTGTAATAATACAAAAAAAGTGAGATTAAGTGATTAAAAGTGTTGAGAGCTGTTTATAAATATTGAAAAACTACAAATATTGAGAGAAAATTTAATGGTTAAATATAATTTAACTTTACAAATTTTAAAATAAGCTAAATCAGCACATTTTATGTAAACGAAAGTTATACCAATTTAATTCCTGACGCTTAAATATTTGCATTTAATGGAAAAAAATAAATGCTAATTATATAAACTATGTAAAAATATCGATTAAAGTATAGTATATAAACATTACCTATCAATTCGAATCTATTTTTATTTGCCTTCCATGTATCTCTTTGTTTATTTAACACGCCGATAAATAACAAAACCACAAAAATGTGGTAGAAACCAAAGCGGATTTAAAGCTGTGTGCTGTGTGCTGTGTGCCTGTCAACCGCAAGCCAATACTGAAAGATAAAAACAAAAACCAGACTAGAGAAAGGATCTGGCAAAAAGGGGGCTGGCTTGCTGGCTGGCTGATCTGACCGGAACTGTCCAGCTCAAGGCCTTTGTTTTGTGTATAAATGTATGTGTATGAACCTACACAGTTACTTCAGCTATAATAATTAATCATTGAATCATTATTGGAGTTGGAATAGCGCCGGGATTGCCCAAGCTTTAATTACTGAACATTATGAAACACGAGATATAATTTCGCACGATTTCAATTGAAAGGCAAAAACTTGTTTTCATGTTAAAGCATTTCAGGCGTTAACGGATTTTAATTAAAGTTAATTAAAGTCGACGTGACGTGTACATATAAGCTTTTACTATATATTATAGTTGAGAAATGTAAAAAATGTAAATAAACAAGAAAAATTAAGAAAGAATGCAGATATAATGTCCAGCCAAAATAAAAACTTTAGAGAAAGAACAAGACTTCAAAATATTTCACTCCCGAGTTTTTCAGATTGAATTTTCTTTATCTTTTTATTAAAATGTTCAAATACAGATTATTATTAGTCATACATATTTGAAATACATTTATTTCTTCTTCAAACACAAATTTCTAAATTGTGTAGTGACTAAAGATAAATTATTTGGAAAAATTTATTATTTAAGGAAAGTAAATAATGACTCTTTTGTTTGCTTACTTCATAACTACAAAGAAAATCATTGTAGTCGTATTAATAAATACCTTTCAATGTTTATAAATCACCTGCAGCTTAAAATTTCCACCAGATAGCTTAAAAACTTATATGTTGGAATAGTTTATTTATAAGCCATATAATATAGAGTAGGAAATGACTGATGACAAACTTCTAATCATAACTATTTAAGGTCAACAGGAAATAAAGTACTAAATCCCTAATTCCATGTATTACTTTGACAATATTTGCAATAAGTAATCAATACTATCTTTGCAAATAAGGAAGTGAGAAATAAAAGGGTTCACCTATGAATGCTTTACATTATACTCAAGTTTTTATACCCTGTAAGTTGCACAGCATTTATTAGAAAGAACATCCCTTTTCAAAGTGAATAGATTGGTTGAAGGGTTGTTTTTCTGATCAGGGTCGGAAAACGACGATCCCAATTTAAATTCTTATTTTAGTTAATAATTAAAAGTTGTTATTGATGAGTACCGGGTGTCTCTTAGTCCAGACAATTTACTATGCTAACTTCTCTTGTTATTATTGACACAATGTGCAATAATGTTGAAAATATCACTCGCCGGCCATATAGCTCACCTGACTGTTGGATCGGTGGTGAATTATGAGTGTAAATATCTGCCAAGGCGAACAATTGAAGCAATTGTATTATAAAGTTTGTTTTACCTAGCTTCCGGCTACACATATTTGATAAAAAATACGTTGTAAATCAAAGCTTTATTTTATTAACATTTCAAGTACATGAACTCTTCAAAAATAATTTCTAACAATCGCTTTTTCTTTTCATTTCAGAAATCTTTGGTGAAAAACAATCTCATGAAAAAGGTTTCCAACTGAAAAGGTAAACACCGATGATACTTAAATTTAATTATTAAAATATAATAATAGCTTTAAAATTATTTCCCAGTGAGATAGTAGTGATAGGTATGTGCTTTCTAAGTGATCAATCGATAGTTCCCAGAATTTTCACAATCTTATTTTAGCCGCTAAATTGTTTGTATGAACTTTGTTTCGTATCATTAATTTTAGTAGAACAATCGCGCTCTGTAGTAATGTTCGCCCTTATCTTGTTATTGTTATTGTGAAATTCAATGCCTGCCAATCGCCTGAATAATAATTCATTGAACAAATACACTCAGAGCACAGAGCGAGCGAGCGGGTGTGTGCAGTAGTAGTTAACAATGCAACTGGAAAAAACAATAATAATAACATCACGTCAAGGATCGCCCTGTAATCATCATTTGATACGACAATGACGTGTGTGAAGTTTCCGATAAAAACAAAAAAAAAAAATATGAGGCAGGCAGCAGCATGAGCGTAGACCGTAGATTCCGGAAAATGTGCAATAAACAATGTATTTTGATTCGAACGTGACGGCTTATTGGGATTGTCACAAGGCCCCAGCTACTTTACCGGTCTACACCCATGTGATTGATGGCCAAAGTCTGCGGCTCTATCTGCTAGTGAAAGTCACGAGATTTTTGTCGCCGGAATATTAAAGTATTTTCTGGGGGGCTCTAGATTGCAACTCTGATTGTCGTATGAAATATCTATAAATATTTTAAATAATTATGTGAGCATAGATTAGGTTTTCTATACCGATTCACTTGCGACTTTACCGGTCTACACCCATGTGATTGATGGCCAAAGTCTTCGGCTCTATCTGCTAGTGAAAGTCACGAGATTTTTGTCGCCGGAATATTAAAGTATTTTCTGGGGGGCTCTAGATTGCAACTCTGATTGTCGTAGGAAATATCTATAAATATTTTAAGTAATTATGTGAGCATACATTAGGTTTTCTATAGCGATTCACTCGAGCTTGCAACAACAAATCAATGCTTTTTGGGACGCACTTGAAGATTATTTGTTTGCACTGTCTGTCTGTCTGACTGCTCTTTTTGTTATGTATTGTGTCCATGCGTGGTCTTGACCAATCCAATGTATTTATGTAGCTAAAAACATGCATAAAATCACAGTCCTGGCTGCTATCGTTATCGTTATCGCTAGCCATCTCCGATTGGTCGCCGCTGACTTGGCTCACGCACTAAGATCGGTATTTTTGCCTTTAATCAGTTGACGTGTTCTTGTTGTTTGTGCCTAGTGGCTTGTGACTTTTTTTGATTCTATATTTATGTTGTTGGTTATCGGTCTAAGCTTTGAGTGCGATATGCGTATATATTATTGACATGCTTATACCGATCCAAAACGATTATTGTATATGCTTAAGTGTAAGAAATGTAAATATTAATTTCTCCATTTCATAACATAACATAAACTTTGACGTAATGTACCCCCATTTATGATTTATCATATTAGCATTATTTTTAAAGGCACATTGAAAGCCATTACTCGGTGGCAATGGCTCGTTTTTTAAAAAGTTAAACAAATTATTTATGTTGGCGGCTATATCAGCGCGTTTTCGGGGCGATAAAAGTTTGTCATCGCCAAGAGACGAGTATGTCATGATCGTGGAATTTCCGTCTCCGTCTCTCCGCCCGAGTGTGCGTGAGCATGGAATGTGGAATGTGTGTGCTGTGGTGTGGTGTGGTGTGGTGTGTGCTTCGAGGTATAAAAGCCGTTTTACTTTGAATGCTCACGTATCGGAGTTAATTTCTTGTAGGGCGGCGCGGCGCACTGGCATTTCATTATTATTTAAACATTTTCGCAGGTGTCTGTTGTAATGGTCTCTTTTTTTTCTCGGATCGACTTGATTTCGATTGGGCTCGGCTGGCGGCCTGTGGGCTAGGCCTAAAGTCGTTTTTTTTTTCTCTTTTCTTTTTTTGGTTTATTTTTTATGGTAACCGTTGGGTATGCTTCGTTACGTTTTATGTTCGCTGCTTTTCGAAACGGATCTCCCAGCGTTTTCGTTGCGTTTTCTATTTCGTGGTATTTTCGGCTTCTTTTCCACTCTCTTGCATTGTGTGTGTGTGTGTGTGTTTGTGTTAATGAAATTTTATTGGAATTTTTCGGTTTGGCGGTTTTGTTTGTTTTCGAGTTTTTACGAGTTTATGAATGAACGTGCAAACAAACAAGCAAACAAACCGCGCTACACATTTACCACAGTGTAAAGAGGGGTTTTTGATGGGTGGTTTTTTTGGCTGTTCGGTTTTTTGGTTAGCTTTGAGTGCCACTTAAAGCTGACTACAAAAGGGATTATATTATATATATTTATTTACAATACAGGTTAAATATAAATAATAACAAAACTAATAACTATGTCTAGCATCTAAATAATATTTTCAAAGTTATAAACCAAAATTATAACCTTATATTATATTTAAAGTTCCGAGTTTAAAATTTATTTATTTTAAGAATCTAAAGATAATAAATGTATGGTATATTATGTACATATCTTGTTTTAATTTATAAATTACATTTTTAAAGTTACAAACCAAAGTTAGAACCTTATACTCAAAGTATTTAAAGTTCCAAATTTTAAATGTATTTTTTACATAATACAAGTATGGTATATTAAGTGCATATCATATTCTTTATTTATAAATTACATTTCCATAATGCAATATTATTTTTCTTTTAACTACTTAACAACCCTACCCTCAGTTTTTCCACCCTCTCTTCCTTTCCAAGTAAAGCCGCTTCTGAAAAACTTCCCCGATAAAGAGCCCTTCGGGGGGAAAACAGACACCGCCTGGCACAGCTCCAAGTAGAGAGCTAAGTGGAGTGCTCAGTGGCGGCATAGAACCACCGAAGAATCCACCCATACCACTGGCCACTTTTACGACTCGAGTTCATTTGAAATTAACGGTCATTATTTTGGGGGCAATCGTTGGTCGTAAAAAGTCAGTAGAATGGGCATATGCATACTAAAAACCGATTTCACATAATGAACTGGTGTTGGAGGCTTGTTTATAACGATTACAAAGCCACAGAATGTGACTAAATATTCAAAAAATTCTTGTGTTTTGAATTCGAATGAAAAGTGAAGATGTGTGAATGTAATAGTTAGTAAAAGAATGATGAATTATAAAGAAAATTAAAACAATATATTAAAAAAATAGGATTTAGGAAAGATATTTTTTTTCACTTTCAATACAGTACGAAAAGAGAGAATTGAGCAAACGATCTGCTTATGCATTAATAAACATGCAAGATTTGTTGTTGAAATCTCAAAAGAGAGAGACGTAAACCATTTTTTCCGCCTCGTTTATACCATAGTTCCCTAGAAAGTTATTAGTATTACCTTTATAATGTTACCTATTTATTAAGTATTACAGATTTTGACTGATTTGTTCAGCTTATAATTTCATCAGACATGGAAAAATAAAGATACTACCAACACCTGCTAGTAGCCCCATTCTACATGTCATTCTGGGGGCTGGGCCGCTGCCGTGACCGGCCTTATCAGCTGTACATATTTGGGTATATGTACATCTATCAGGATAATTGTGTGGCCCCCCTTTTAGTTATTCTCATTTAAGTGTCATATTTTTTTGCGCAAAAAAAAAAAAAACTGCCGAGCCATCCCTTTCGCACCTGTCCCGCTGGCCATCTCTTTCTGCCGCTGGCCACCGTCATGGAGACGAAGTTAGCTACTATTTATCTCGCGTGAGGCGGCGTCACGTTGCTTATCTGGAACTCACACCTCGACCACGACGACGACGACCATATCAAGCAAAACAACAGAGCCCACACATGCCGCCTGGCGAAATATTTATTCGAAGACAACAACTAAAAAATATAACTATTTAAGTGCTCGAGAGTTAGTTACTACAGTCACCTTTAGACGGGGCGAGAATTTAACTGACGGACAGACGAACCGGACGGACGGACGGTCGATCGCTTTACGCGGACAGCAAATTGGTGGATCCACATTCCGGGCATGAGTTGGCAGATTTTAAGATTAGAGGAGGGTGCCAGTGCCAGTGCCAGTGTGACTTGTGACCGGCGATTAGTTTGTAAGTCATGGTGATGCAGGAACCACAGTTCCAGAGCTTTCAGATACATATATGTCTGCGACATTGAAATATCTGAATGATATGTTGAAATTAAACTATGTCGAAATTACATTTTTGTAAAATATACTGATACCACATATCATTGTAAGCATAGTTTTTAAAAAGGATCTGACCAGTAAAGGATCCTATTATTATTTTATATTAAAAACTATTTATTTAGAGTTTGTATAGATTTTTCTAGCAAGATACTAGAGTGTAATATAGTTCTGGACCTTTCCAAAGATTAGACTTAATATTTATATAATATGCTATTTGTGTATAGCCTCAGTTTTTTAAGAAAAGCATTAGAAAAGCTATGAAATATCTGAATGATATGATGAAATTCAACTATTTTGAAATTAAATTATTGAAAGATCCACCGATACCACATATTGTAAGCGAAGTTTTCAAAAAGGATCCTATTATAATTTGATATTAACAACCATTTATTTAGAGATTGTATAGGTTTTTTTTTAGCAATAAAGAAAAGTGTTATTTAATGTTGGACCTTTCCATAAATAAGACTTAATATATATATGTATATACCTATATGCTAAAAGTGTTTTAGCCTCAGTTTCTTAAGAAAAGCATTAGCAAACCTTTGACATAAATTAAATACATATAAAATGGGGTCACTGGAAATGTTCGGTACATCCCCCAGTTCCGCTTATAGACAGACACATAGCCGAGGTCTCACCATCTCTAAACATATTTATTTAACAATTTAAAATGCTCGTGCTTAAGCAAAGCTTTTTCAAAAAATTATACAACAAAATTTGTGCGCAAAAGGGGAGGGAAAAAAGAAGTTGTGACAAATTAAGCAAAGATTGAGATATTATGAATGGGGAGCTGGCGAGGCACCTGATGATCTGATCACCATCATTAGCCCATCGATATAGGGGCTGGAATTTCGATCGGCTGACTCGCTTGCTGACTGACTGACTGGCTCTCAATCAGGTTTTCGACTGGCCATATCTCCAGTGAGTCTGGCCTGATCTCTATCCGAGCTTATCATAATGCGATAATTTTATTGTTTTCCTCCTGTGTTCATTCGGCTTGATTCGATTCGGTTCGCTTTGGTTCGGTTCGGTTCGGTTGCTTTGAAAGTCGGAAAACAAAAGACTTTGGATTTGGAGCATAGGAAATATTTCAATAAGCGAACTCTGGTCCGGCCTGGCCTCTGCTCTTCCTCCTCCTCCTTCTCCGATGTCTTCTCTCTTCTGGCCTGTTGTTTTTGTTTGTTTGTTGTTCTTCTTAACTGGTCTGTCAACTTTGTTTTGGATCGGAATGCGGCTGGCTTCGGCCTCTCAGAGTCTCTGATTCTCCAATCTGCAATCTCCGATCTCTCCGCTCTCTTCTGTGGGCCTTTTTCTGCCCGTTATTGCGTCAATGTCGTCGTCGTCGTCGTCGTCGTTATTGTTGTTGGTATTGTTATTATTATTATGGTTGTTATTGGTACTTGTGTCTGACGGTTTTTTCCCCCTTTTTTCCCATCAATGAGTCAGAGCTTCATGGGGCAAGTGCTGTACAGGTGTATGTGTGGAGGGAAAAACAGCAATGCAAAAGTTGCAGCGCGTGCGTAGCATTGAATTTCACAAATTTCTTGTTGGTATTTTTAGCTGTAATTGGAATTAATGGATCAGTTACTAAAAAAGAGCATTTGAAAGCAAAGATAATATATTTTTATACTTGTATTTGTATTAAAATTATATTTATACTGTAGTATTAGTATTTAACTGTTTTCTTTTAGACTCAAAAATGCAAAAAACAAATTTAGACATTTATACATACACATAGAAAATTTCTATTTATTTAACAATTATTCCAAACATTTTAAATTAATTGAAAATATACATTTCGAACCAGTTTTCTCGTCTCACTGTTAAAGTTTCGCTAACTGATAAAGTCCCTGCTAAGAATACTTATCTTTCATGACATTGTCAAAGCTTACAGACTCCCTGTTAAGTCTTTTCGAATCGACAGAATAAAAGCTGATTCCAGAAACTGCTTGATCAGTGCATCTCTGTGCTTGCGCTTTGTAGGACAATTCTGTGCCTAACAGCACTCTGTTATCCTTTCTCGTCCAGATTACAGGTGCTGTGATAACCAATTAGATCTTACTCTAGGTTTGTCAGTTCTTTCTCTTTCGCGCTCAGATAAGAATCTAGAGCATTAACATTAACAAACTGCCCTTAAAAATTGTAATGTATCCAATACCGTAGTAACTCATTATAATACTAAGCAATAACGATTATAGCGGTAGTTCCCAATTCAAAACTAGAAAAAGCCCCTCTTAGGTTTTGTTGTTTTAGTTGTTATTCACCATTGCACTTTAAAAAGGGAAAACAAAAGACGCAAAAATACAATGAGTTGTAAAAAAAAAGCGCAAATGTCAGTTAGGCGTGCCAATTGCACCTTTACACTTTTACACGTTTTTTTTTTTACGAGGCGCGTGCACGGTGGCGCCCAAGGCGCGTTAAACGAAATTAAACAATAAAACGCTCGCCAGCGTCCGGACACCGGAGCGAAGCGTCTGTTGTTAATTTCCATGTGTGTAAATGAGTGCCGCTGATAAGCCAAGCCAGTTTCGCGTGGCCCCTTTCCTTTGCCCTTATCGTGGCTGCCATCGTCATCGTGTTTTGCCACTGTAGCGGCTTGATATTTAAGATCAAACTGAATTTGAAAGTGGGAAACTTTTATTTTAGAAGAAGTTGAGATATTTAATAAAAAAATCTAATAAAAATGTTTAGGAAAATAAAGACAACTAATTATGTATAGAAAACGACTTACTAACTAAACGAATTCCTAAAAATCGTTTTAAAAGTTTATCAATTTGACCAAGCAAACATCAACTAAAACTACATCGTTGTACAGCATAATATATAAATATTTCAAAATACAAACATTTTTAGTAATAATTTAAAAATATATAAAATATTTTAAACAATGTATTTATAGTTTCAATTGAACTGACGTATATGAAATGCATTTTGGTCTCCAATAAACCCTTTGTAAATAAATATAAAGCACGTATATTAATTATAAAATCACAAAAAATGCACTAAACCAAAATAATGTAACATAACCATTTGACAAGCAATTTTTTCTTAATTAAAAAAATTCCAAAGTGCAGAGAAATGGTGCTTCATATGTTTCAATATTTTGGCTTGAAAAACAGCTTATCTAAAAGATTAAAAAATTTTCGTTTTTTTTTAAGAAGTTTATTTTTGCTTTTTTTTATTGTGTATTTGATACTTTTACTCTAACATTTTAATACAACTTTGAAATAATATTGAAAATTTTTGAATAAAATAATTTGTTTTATATTTGTTTGAAATTAATAAATTTTAGGTGTGACAAAAACCTTTTACTTTGAAGCATAAGTATCTTAATTTGATTAGATATAAATAGTGTAAATACATCTTATTTTTTCCAGTGCAATTTTGTTTACTTAAAATTATTAACATTAAAAATTATCATTATCATACTGCCATATCGGCCATCTGCACGCGTCAGATCTTTCAACAATGTTGGGCTGTTCTTGTGCCTTGTCCGGAAATGTTGCTCACCGGAATTGTTGTCTTTTTATTTTTAAGTTGGTTAAATGATAAAAAAAAAATCAGCAAAAAAAACCAAAAACAGTTAAAGGAATCTGGGTCACACACACACACAGAGAGAAACACAAGTTTAACAGTTTGAAAGTCACCATTTGAGAGACACACTTTGAGGGGCATAGAGCAGAAGGAAATATTCCAAAGAGAGCAAAGAGAGCGACAGAGAGCAAAATGGCAGCGCTTATTTTTATTTACTTGTATTATTTTGCATTTGCCGGGGCTTTTTATTTTATATGACTTATAACCATTTAATTTTAGTTGATCATTTATATTATTGTTGGTGTTTTCTTTTCTTTTTAATGTATTTATAGCGCGACATTTTTACTGCGCAATAAAAGCAACAACAAAAACAGCAACAACAATAATAACAAATCAAGCATAATAAACAAGCCGCATTTTGTTGAGAGCACAGCGTGTGTGCGTGTGAAAAAGAGACAGCAAAGTGGGAGAGAACCGATTTTTTTGGCTAGCTAGAAAAAAAAATTTGCAAAACAAGAAGAAATTGCGTGTGTTTGTTTGTATTGTACATCTACTACGTTTCCAAAAACTACGCAGCAGCAAATGTTTACAACAACAACAACAACAACAATGGCAGTGCAGAGTGGGTGGTGTTTATTACTCCCTCCGTTTTACGCTCTCTGTTTTGCCGCTTTCCTCTTCCCTCTTGTTTTTATATATATGTATGTATTTATGTATTTTTTGTTTTTGTTTGCCACGCAGTCGCATTTTCATTTTCCCATGTTACGCCCCGAAAACTACAAACAGCACAGGTCACCCTGTTAAAAAAAACGGGAGCAACTTTTGATGAATTACAAGCGTAGTAAAATCAAAAATCGCATACGCACACGTACACATACTACTTACTTACTTACTCCGCTTTATGACGCGACTGCGCTGTCGACGTCAATCGGACATAGCGCGTCATGAAAATATGTATACAGTGGCCACTCGATATGGTGGATTAGTGGGAAATATATTTTCCCATATTAAAAAAGTTTAGTGGGATAAAAATACATGCATATTTGAATTATGAAAAATAAAATTCTAAGACTTTTGAAATATGTAGTTATATACATAGTTCACAAATGCTGAGTATGCACTGTGGAGAGGAAAAAAACAAAGAAAAACACGTCAATGCCAAAAGCAACAACATTATATTACAAATACAATCACTCTCCCTATGCTAGCCGTTTTTCTAGGTATTCTATTCTTCTTCTGTCTGGCGCATAAAATTATTTGTTTTGTTGTTTGCTTTGTTTTTTTTATTGCTTAACTTAGCAAAGCTGCGCTCTTTCCCTTGGTCTTCAACGAGCGAGAGCGAGATGCCGCTGCGGCTCTCAGCTGTTCGTTTGTGTGTGTGTGTTTTTGTTTTTTCGTATTTGACCAATTTAAAAATTATTAAGAATTGTTAATATAGTGGTTCTACGTATTGTTGAGAGAATAAATAATATTGTTTATTATGTTAGCGGGAAATCAACAAGAGTTTTGCACAAAAAAAGAGGATAGAAAAAAATATAATAAATACATAAGTAGATCTTTTAAATGAAGTTATAAAATAAATATAATTTTAACAATGTTTTTAACTTTTGAAATTAATTAAATGAGTTAACTCATTTCAATTCCGAAAAAATTGTAGATTTTCCATTAAGTTTTAGACATAAAATATTTTATTGCATACTTTTTGACACAGTTTAGGGCGATTTTAATTCAGTGTTAAGATTCTGTGCAAATATAAATATAAAATCAATAAATTAATATAATTAATTTTTTTAAATAGCTAAAATAAATACTATATATTATGTTATAAACATTCCCATTCAAGACTTTAAAATTTCCTCTAAATACAATAATAATATTGCAAAGCTTAGCAAATAGCTTTTCCGCACTCACTCCTCTTAGCTATTTATCTTTGTCTCACCACGTAAGCCATATTTAAGGTGCAATAATTAAGGAAAACGAAGCGAGCGTCAAAAGTGTATTAAACTGAGTGATCTTTCGTCCGGTGACGATAGCAAAACTGTTCGACACGTGTGCCTGGAACTTGGCGCCCTTTCTCGCATAAAATTACGTGCACCGCTGTAATTATTGTAGCTTATCATACCCTAGCACAGGGTATAATCAGTCTAGTAAGATGCTACATATATCGGCATCATCAGTCGAGTCGATCTAGCTATGTTAATCTGCCTGTTTCTAAATAAGAAATTAGAAATTAGTCTCTCAGTAGTCCAGATACATATTTGTATCTATATCTATATAGTATATGATACTGTTTAAATGTTTTTTGTTATTTTTCAATCATAATATAATTTATTTAAAATATAATATAACTGTATATATTTCTATATCTACATAGATATTACATATGAATAAATATTTTCTGCAACTCCAGTACTATAGGATGTAGAAACTTCGGCTTCCCGAAGATTCTTTTAAGTTTTTCAATTTGTTACTCGAGAACTAACATTCTTCTCTTTCTCTCTCTCTCTCTTTTTTCATTACAGTGGCAAAAGTGGAACTGAGAACCGGAGGAAAAAAAGCTAGAATAAATCATTCCAAACGACTATAAAAAAATATAAACTAACGTTTTACCGCAAGCAGCTCGCAAAAGAGTGGGACGGAAGATGATTACTTGAGGTGTTGTTTATATTTTTTTTTTTGCTAAAAAAATGACCTAATTAAAATAAAGGTGAAACACACCAAAATTTGTTCAATATGAAACGGCAAACGATGATGAAAACTAAGTTGTTGAAGCGCGACAACGCAACAATGCTGGAGACAGAGACAACACCAATGGCTGGTGATGTATTATCAACACAAACAACAACAACAACAACAACAACAATGGCTGGCAGCAACATTTGCGTGTTGTGCCGGCAAGACATGTTGCTAGATACATGTTGCTGCCGGCAAGCAGTTGGTATTAACAGGTAAGCAACATTTCATACTGCTTTATCACATTCAGCTCTGCTTACGAACTGCTTTGCCGCAAGCAGTTAACAAGCAAAGGCGCAAACCGGAAATTGTCTTTGCTAGACCATGTTTTCCACCCTTTTCCCAAATTATTAATAATTTTAAAATTAAACCAAAAACTCGTTTTGCAGTGAACGTTGGACTCTTTTTCCACACACAAACACCTCCAAATTGGAATCAACCAGCGGAAAAACGAGTCAAATACGAAGTAACGGCTATCGCGCCAACGATGACGCCGATGAAGACGCTGCGAAAAACAATCGTCGACATCGCGACTATTTCAATATCTACAACAATTGTCACAATATATTGCGAACGCTGCAATCGCTATTGTTGTTGATGTTAGATTGCGGCATTTTCAACAAGCGACGTCGACGAGAAGACGAGCACGCATTTCCGCCAGCAAAACAACAAAATAATAAATATGTAAATTATACAAAATTCCTATTGCTGTTAAACACCGCACTGGCAGCAGCAGCAGCAGCATCAGCAGCAGCAACAACAACAACAAGACTGAGTTTAAGCCGTAACAATTACAACAACAGAGAACATAATCAGCTGAAACAACATTATAAAGCTCAACGAAGAGTTGAAGATCAAACGGAAAAGCAACACTGTAAAAACCACAACAATTACCATCCCTGGAATCGAAGTCTGATTTGGATATTATTAAGCCTCAGTTTATTGGCCAATCATGCCACGGCCACGGTTATTGCGGGGCAGCAGCAGCGACGAACGTTGTTACCCCAACAACGGCACCTGCAGCAGCCTCACAACAACTACAACAACGATTTATCCGAAAAGTTGGATAAGTTTGTGGAGTCCACGAGAGTGCGACGAGACATCAACCAAACGAACGATATAGTTCGATTGTCACGCAATGAAACAAGTGAGTAAGAGTAAGAATAAAAAGTACTAGGGTTTAGTTTCTCAATCTATCGTTAAGGTGCCTGTTAAGGTGCATGTTAAGGTGCCTGTCAAGGTGCTTGTTAAGGAGCATGTTAAGGTGCATGTTAAGGTGCCTGTTAAGGTGCCTTTTAAGGTGCATATTAAGGTTTTGTTTGTCAACGTTAAAAGCTTAAGCTTAAGTTGAGATAATTTTTGACCTGAAATATATTTTCCTGAGAACTTAGTTGTCCGAGAAATTAAAGCAGTAAGATGAGAAACCTTCATTTCTCATAGCGGAACTCTTATGATAATTATTTAAATCTTGGAAATTGATCATCTTTTGTCAATTTGAATTCACAAAAGCAAGAGTATAGCAACATTTAACTAGGAATAAAACCCAAAACGTAATATAAACTCCTAATTAATACTCTTCCCTTTATTTTTCTCCCCCTTTTAAAGCCTGCAAATCAATGGATATACGAAACACTCCAGCAAACTTTTATCTGCTGGAAAATTGCACCACCATCGAGGGCTTCCTGCTCATCACATTGATGTCGAACGTGACCATAAGCCTAAATCATTCGTTTCCCCTGCTAAAAGAGGTCACCGATTTCATTGTCATCTTTCGCGTGAACGGACTGCATTCGCTGTCGCAAATATTCCCCAATCTGAATGTCATCCGGGGCAATAATCTCTTTGACGGCTACTCCTTGATTGTGTATTCGAATCCAGATTTGGTGAATTTGGGACTGCCCAATCTGCGATCGATTTCGCACGGCGGTGTGCGGATCGAGAAGAATCGGGTTCTGTGCTATGTTGAGACGATAGATTGGCTGCATCTCATGGCCGAGAATGCCACCGAGTCGGAGGTAGTGTTGCAGATGAACGGCAAGGAGAGGGATTGCCCCAAATGTGCCGAGGAGATTAAAGTCACTGGAGAGGGTCAGGATTCTACGGCACTCAGCGTGCCAGGGCAAAACGGCGGGTGTCCGGAGCAGGGCAATCACAAGCGTTATTGCTGGGACTCCAAGCATTGCCAGACAAGTGAGTAATTTACTTGTTCTCTCCGTTTTACCTCTTACTAAACTTCTTTCCGTTTCACAGTTTGTCCCAAAGAATGTCGGAATAACTGCATCGACGAGACAACATGCTGTAACAAGGCCTGTTTGGGTTGCACCCTCGATAGTAATGGAACCGAAAGATGCATCAGCTGCCGCTTCTTGTCGATCAACAACACCATCTGCGTAGATACCTGCCCGCCGGGCTTGTTTCAGGTGAGTTTGATGAGCTTCTGGAATATATTCAAATTAATAAAATAAAATAAAATCTTTTGCAGTACGACAAGCGCTGCATTTCGGCGGAAGAGTGCATCCAGATTGGCACACGGTTCGACAGCGGAGACAAGCCCCTGGCTCCCTTTGCAGGCCAGTGTACGACGCGCTGCCCAAAGGGTTACTCGATAGAGAATCACAAGTGCATCAAGTGCAAGGATGGTAAGTGCGAGCGGGTGTGCCCAGCGGGGATTATCGAAAGCTTGGACAGAGCCAAGGCATTCGAGGGCTGCACCGTAATCGGAGGAAACTCGACGGAGCCCTTGGTTATAAGCATAAAGCGTGAAGGAGATGGTGAGTAAACAATGAGGACATATCCTTCTTAAACGGAACTAAATATATTCTTGATTTTTCTCTACACAGCCCACGTGATGGAAACCTTGGAGCTTTATTTGGGTCAAATTCGTAGTATAAAAACCTCGCTAAAGGTTCACCTAACCTTCGGCCTGACCTCGCTGCGGTTCTTTAAATCGCTAACGGAGATTGTTGGCGACCCACCCATGGACAAGAATCAATATGCTCTGTATGTGCTGGAGAATAACGATCTGGAGGAGATTTGGGGGCCCAACCAGACGGTGTACATCAGGAATGGCGGCGTCTTCTTTCATTTCAATCAAAAGCTGTGCGTGTCCACGATCAACAAGCTACTGCCCATGCTGGCCTCTAAGCCGCAGTCATTTAACAATAGCGAGGTGGCCACCGATTCCAATGGAAGTCGCGGTTCATGTGAGTGATTTTTGACTCTTTCTTGATTTTTGCAAAACATTAATTCGAATTTTTTGTCCTATTCTCAGGTGGAACTCTGCCTCTAAACGTTTCAGTAAGCGCTGTGAGCGCTATCATGGCCTTCTTGAAGGTCGACACATCGATGGTGGCGGAGGGCGAACCGACAGGGCCAAGCAATGCCACAATTATCTTTAAGGATCCACGCGCCTTTATTGGTTACGAGTTCTTCTACATGAAAGATCCAGCTGGTAATGCCACCAAAAGTAACGAACAACTCTGCGACAATCCCTGGACAATTGTGTCAGCCGATACGAAGGGAGTAACCACCTTTATGAACCTGCAACCGTACACACAGTATGCTTACTATGTCCGCACCAAGGCTATTTTCTCTGAGCTGACAAACGCTCAGAGTGAGGTGCAGCATTTTATGACAAAACCCGCACAGCCGTCACAGGTGACCAGTGTCAAGCTCACCTCAATCTCGGACTCGAAAATTGTAAGTAATTCAAAGAGTTTAAACTACATTATGCATAATAATAATAAACTTACCACAATTCACAGTACGTGTCTTGGGATTATCCAACTAGTCCACGCGGCAAGCTAACACACTTTCTGGTCGTTGCGGAACGGAATGAACAACATACCAACAATCCCAAGGATATGACATCGGAACGACAATACTGCGAAAATCGTAAGCTTTAGCTTTTAATATTTCCATTTATTGTAAAATTTAATAACATAAAAATTGTGTATACTTTCAGCAATTACAAAGGCAACTGAGATTGACACTGAGATGGAAGTACCGAAGCCAGAGTTGAAGAAGGATCCATTGGCAGGCGACTGCAAATGTGATGCCACGGGTGCCCCAAAGAACAGTCCAGAGCTTTTAAGCGACCGAAGGATTCAATCCTTCATTGAGTTTGAGAATACCCTGCAGAATTTTATCTATGTTCCGAAAAAGGATTTTACCGGCGCCGACAAAAACAAGTCCGGGTCATCGGGTAAGGGCGCTCCCAGAGTCACAAGACCAGCAAGCGGTGCTGCCTTTGAGTCCAATGCCATTGGTAATCAGCCCTCCCGTCAACGGCGACAAGCCATCGATTTGGAACCCGAGTTGGATGAGGGATTCGGTAGTGTGTTGCTCCGTCATGTGCGCTCCACCACGGACACCAATGATAAGGCTGTAAACCTAACCAAGACGGCGAATGTTACGCAGGGCTCTGAGATGATAGTAAACCTTACGGATAACTTTGTGGTGGTGCCGATCAATCAGACGAACTTTACCTTTGAGAATTTACACCACTTTACGCGGTACACCATCTATATAAGTGTGTGTAGAGAGGTGGAGGCGGATGATAAGGAGCCTTCCTGCAGTAATAACTCGACCAACTATAAAGTAACCATGAAAAGGGGTAAGTTCTGGGCAAAGAATTATATTAATGAAACACTTACACTTCAGAACAAAATTGTACTTGAGTTAGACATTATCGATTTTGTAAAATGTTCAGCTCAATGGGATTTTTGTTCTCTGTAAAAAAAGGTATTGATAGAGCGTAAAGTAGCTCAGATAGAATCCCTCAATCCAAGCTTTAAAAGAAGTTTGAGTTGAAGTTTCTTATGATTATTACCTTCAGGCATTATTCTGTTTATATATTTTTATTCTCTGCATAATTACTAATTAAATATTCACTCTTTCAGAGGACGTTGATTTAGCTCGCAACTTGACCTTGACATTGGAAGTGGGAAATAATACACGGGCCGCTGTGCGAGCCTTCTGGCTGCCACCGCTTGATCCCAATGGTGAAATTGTTACCTACACGCTGGAATACCATTTGCAGAAACCGGACACGATGGCGGAGACAAAGTGCATTCCCGTGGCCAATTATAGCGCCACCGAGGGATACACCCTCAAAGGTGTTAACGAGGGCCAATATCTTATCCGAGTGCGAGCCAATTCATTGGCAGGATTTGGAGTCTATACGGATTATATCTCCATTGTTGTACCGGTGAGTTGGACAATTGATGATTGTATCCTTATCATAGATACTAAAGGAGTTTATTCTTCTTTCACAGCCTCCGCAGAGCTATTACACCGCCATCGTTGTAATTTCGGTCATTGTCATTGTCCTGGCCTTCGCCTTCCTCGTGGGCTACATCCGCTACTTGCAAAAGAAGCGGCGACCCAATGATTTGCACATGAACACGGAGGTGAATCCATTCTATGCCAGCATGCAGTACATTCCCGATGACTGGGAGGTGCTAAGGGAGAACATTATCCAGCTGTCGTCCCTCGGCCAGGGATCCTTCGGCATGGTGTACGAGGGCATTCTCAAGTCATTCGCCAACGGTGTCGGCGATCGTCCGTGTGCCATCAAGACGGTGAACGAGAATGCCACAGACCGGGAACGAACCAATTTCCTGAGCGAGGCCAGCGTGATGAAGGAGTTCGACACACATCATGTGGTCCGATTGCTGGGCGTCTGCTCGCGCGGTCAGCCTGCCCTGGTGGTCATGGAGCTGATGAAGAAGGGCGATCTGAAGTCATATCTACGCGCCCATCGTCCCGAGGAGCGGGATGAGGCCATGATGGCCTATCTGAACAGGATAGGTGTGACGGGCAACGTACAGCCGCCGACCTATAGCCGGATCTATCAGATGGCCATTGAGATTGCCGATGGCATGGCTTATCTGGCGGCCAAGAAGTTCGTGCATCGCGATCTTGCTGCTCGCAATTGCATGGTTGCCGAGGATTTGACCGTGAAGATCGGTGACTTTGGCATGACGCGTGATGTCTATGAGACGGATTACTATCGCAAGGGGACCAAGGGTCTGTTGCCTGTGCGGTGGATGGCACCGGAAAGTTTGCGAGACGGTGTCTACTCCAGTGCCAGTGATGTGTTCAGCTTCGGTGTGGTTCTCTGGGAGATGGCCACCTTGGCGGCACAACCATATCAAGGATTTTCCAACGAGCAAGTCCTGCGCTTCGTCATCGAAGGCGGCGTAATGGAGAGGCCAGAGAACTGTCCGGACGTGCTACATCGACTGATGCAACGCTGCTGGCACCATCGGCACGGGGCCAGGCCCAGTTTCCTGGATATAATTGCATATCTAGAGCCGCAGTGTCTCGAATCGGACTTCAAGAAGGTCTCCTTTTACTACTCGGAGAACGGGCAGGTGCATCGCGAGAAGGAGCGCAAGGAGCGCAGCCAAATGGATGCATTTGCGGCAGTGCCGTTGGATCAGGACCAGCAGGAGGCGGAACAGAATGAGGATGCCACCACACCGTTGCGGATGGGCGACTATCAGACCTACAAGCAGAACTCTTCCCTCGATCAGCCGGCCGAGAGTCCCATTGCCCTGGTCGGGGATGACCATCAGGAGACGCATTCTCCATTCAGCATGCAGTCGGGATTTATAGCCAGCAGCACGCCGGATAATCAAACGGTGATGGTGTCTGCATTCCAGAATCTTCCCGCCTCGCAGAGCGATGATGCGGAGGCGCCCTATGTCCTCCCGGATGCGGACAACAACGATCGTGGCTATGAGATTTATGATCCGAGTCCCAATTTCGCCGACTTGCCAACGAGTCGAAGTGGCAGCACGGGCGGCGGTGGCGGGGGAAGACTGAGTGGAGAGCAGCATTTGCTGCCCAGGAAAACAGGAAGACAGCCGGTCATCATGAGCAGCTCCATGCCAGACGATGTGGTTGGAGGTGGCGGTGGTGGTGGATCATCATCCCTGCAGCCCTCAACCGCCTCGGCGGCCAGTTCCAATGCCAGCTCCCACACCGGACGCTATCCCAGCCTCAAGCGAGTGGTCGCGGATACGCTGCGTAATCGAGCCAACATGTTCAATCGCCATCTGTTCAATCATCACAAGCGCACGGGGAGCAATGCCAGCCACAAGAGCACCGCCTCCAATGCACCCAGCACCAGCACGAGCAACTCCAACCTGACCAGCCATCCGGTGGCCATGGGCAACCTGGGAACGATCGAGAGCGGTGGCAGTGGCTCAGCCGGCAGCTATACGGGGACGCCGCGCTTCTACACACCGACGGCGGTCACACCGATCGCGATTAGCGATAATCCCAACTACCGCCTGCTGGACGAATCGATGGGCAGCGACGGTCAGGCCACCATTCTGACCACAAGCAGTCCCAATCCGAACTACGAGATGATGCACCCGCCCCCGTCGTCGCAGCCACTTGGTCAGCGTGTTGGTATCACCACCGACAATCCCAACTATGTGGCCATGAATGAGCCACCTGTCCAGATGGCCGGTGTGACGATTAGCCACAATCCAAACTATCAGCCCATGATGGCGCCCATAAATGCTACGCAGAGCAGCTCCTCCGACGAGAACGAAGAGGAGGAGGAGGCCGATGAGGAGGAGGACGAAGATGACGACGATGTTGATGACGTGCATGTGGAGCACATTAAAATGGAGCGAATGCCACTGAGTAGGCCCAGGCAGAAGTCAGCACCGCCCAGTCGGAGTCGCAGTGTCAGCCAAACGAGAAAGAAGTCACCCACGAACCCAAACTCTGGTCTGGGAGCGACACAGACAACGGCCGGCAACATGTCCAATCTGCTCAAGGAGAGCTGGCTGCGACCGGCGAGTGGAGCGTCAAGGCCGCCGCCACCGAATGGCTTTATTGGCAGGGAGGCGTAATTGTAGCACCTCCTGAATCCTTCGGTAGAGGGAACTGTGTACATAGAGGAGAAGATGGATTGGATAGCTAGTATCCAGTGTAGCAATCTTGACTTGGACTCGAAGCCATGTCTGCAAACTAAGGGTGGGTTAAGAGTTAATCTTTGGATCATTTTTTGGACTGTGCAGCAAGTTTTGCCAACTTTGAAGCATGGCAACATTATTTATTACATTGATACTTCCACTAAAATTGTCCAAAGATTACCTACTTACGCTCTCTCCTATGAAGATTCTTGAGGAGGAGCCACTCTTAAGCCCTGTACATGTTTAATACCCAATAGTTTTTCGATTAAGCCTATTTATGTTTACGTATTTCGTTTAGTATTTACGCTACAGTTTATATTTTTTTTTTGTTGTGTTTGTTTATATATTAATAAACTGCCGCAATAGAAAAATCAGAGAGAGAGAGAGAGGAGGAGAAGCAGAAAACGATAGTTAAAAGCAGAAGAAAACAAACAAAGCAAAACAAAACAAAACAGAAGATGAAGTCCTACATGCAAATAACAAAAAGTACAAAAGCCAACAACCAACCAACCTAAGTACCGATTAAAATAGACATACAAACTTCTACCAATTATTAAACTTACATAACTCATAACTACTACGTACATACATATTATTATGATAATTTTTTTATTAATAATAGTACCTACCAAACACAACCACAGAACTACAGACAAACAAACAAACAAACACACACATACACCTACACAAGCAATACAAAATTACAAAACAACAATTGTCTTCACTGAGTTTTTAGCTAGCAATAATAATTAAACATAATTATGCTTTTATGAACGTACTCGGATGATGAAACTTGATAATTGCATGGGTTAACTTTTAGCGCCAAGTGTTCCTTGATTAGTACACACACACACACATACAGTTTCTCTTATAATTTTCTTCTCCTTTTTTTTGTTAATGCTTGTAATTGTAATATTTATTTGTACATAAGGCAAATCATGTAGGATAAAGAATGGACTTGTTCAATTTTTTACCCTCTATTATTTTTTCTAAATTAATTTTCGTTGAAGCCAAGCTTCGAGGGGAGATAAAAATAAATATATATAAAGAGAAAATGTAAAACCATAATGTAATTCGAACTGAGAGCTTAAGTAACTGATGCATCATAACAACACTGTATACAATCTGCTATCGTTTTTTATATATACAAAGGCAAAAGCTAAAGCAAAAGCAAAAGCATTTTATGTACCATAACTATATACATAAATGAAAGCAAAACTAAAACTCCATAGCAAAAAAACCAAGATTATTCTGCCATACGCCATTATAACTCAAATACGAACAAGAAACTGGACGGATTTTCGTTTTTCTTACCACATATACATACATATATCTATATTTAATAGAAATTTAGCAATAGCAAAAACAATAGACAAAAGATCCATATACCATATACCGCATATATACATACATATATATATATTTACACATTTACACATACGTAATTAAGAACTGACCGTGATATGTTTGCTGAGTGTACTATCCTGAACAGTTCATCCTAGGCGCAACCCCGACAAAGTCCTCCCATTCAACATTCTCTTTGGAAATCGGAACCCAAAATTTAGCAACATTAACTAAATAAATAAACAAGCAAACAGACAACAAACTACAGCAAATGGAATTTTTAAACGAGAAACAACAACAACAACAACAAAAGTATTCGATATTTGCCTTCGCTCTTTATATTATTAAATATATATATTTAACTATATAGCTCATATATATATACGTATGACAAAAAACAAAAAACAAAAAGCATAGAGAAAAAGTAACGAAAAAAGAAAAGCAGAAACGAAAAACCACACGCGCATGTGCAACAACTTCATTTGTTTTTATTTTATACACATATAGATGCAAAGCAGAAACAAGGAAACTAAATATTTAAATGAATTATACAAAAAATACTTAGATTGTAAAAACGCATGTAAGGAGAAGGAGAAGAGAGAAGGGAGGGATGAGAGAGAGTGAGGCAGAGAATAACTTGAATTAATTTAAATTAAACAAAAAGAGAAGGAAGAAGAACTAGGGCTAATTATATAAACAAAACTGGGAAGCAAGCGATATTTACACTGAAAACTGAAGTAAAAATAAATACAAAAAAAAATTATAAACTAAAAAAAAAACGAAACAAAAACAAAAACGATTAAATTAAATTAAACTATGTAATACGCTATATTTGCATAACAAAACAATAGATTTTCTACACACACACACACACACACACGCATACATACATTACCCATACAAACACACACACACATACACACACTAAAAAGACTGAAATATATAGTTCCTTTTGTTTTTATGTACATAAAAAAATGAGAGAAAAAAAAGAAAACAGAAATTCTAACGAAAATTGTAAACTTAAAACGATGCGAGAGAAGAAATGAACGTAAAAACAATTAATGGAATTATACATTAAAAAAAAAAGAAGAGTTAAATTTAAATCAAATAAAACAATGAAGCAGCAGCAGCGCAGCATTAAGCCTCTACACTTATGTAACATTTATGTTTAGTAGTCGAATTAACTAAATTCTGTAACATAAAAGTGGAAATGTGACAACGCCAAATATCAACTTCTTTATATAGCGATATATATTCAGGATTATTTGGCTGTGGGTCGAGTCCGCTCCTCGCTGCCGATATGTATATATAGTACATGCGAACCTATAATAATTGAATATATAAACAGTACCATTTAAACTAATTATTGTAAACTAAATGCATACATCTAAACACTGTAAACAGAAACAGAAAATGAGAAAAACACAAAAACAGAAAAAAAAAACGAAAAGCTTCAATATTTTTTATTATTTCTAATTAAAGCTAATTGTAAAAATAATGCTAAGTTAATTGTTTCCTGTTTATTTAAGCGAAAAACCAACAAAAAATATATATAATAAAAAGGAAATTCAAATAAAAGACTTTAAGAAAAAAACTATAAATTTTATTGGAAAAAATCTTAAGAAAATCTAAAGTTTGGTAACGAAATATTTTTAGGTGGGACAAGTAAGGAAGCTAAAGATGATCGACTCGGGGTTGTGAATGCTTTTCATTAAGAATAAAGGCTCTAGTGGGTGTGTCCGAATTTCAAAGTGTGCTTGATACCAATTTCGGTAGCTATAGATAGCTCTCATATTCTCTGAGATCTGTTGGTTCATACAGATGGGCGGACGGACAGACGGTTACACGAAGGTGTCTGAATCGACTCGGCTGTTGATGCTGATTTGAGTGAGCAAAAAGAGATTTGTATGAAAGTTTAATAGATAAATTATACGTTTTTGCTTTCGCAAGTGTGCCAAATATTTGTGCCAATTTAGTACTCAATGGCTAAATCGACTCGCTTGTTGATGGTGATTATGAAATATTCCCTTTTGGAGATATATTCCACCCAATATAGAATGTGAAGGGTAGCAAATAAATTACGAAAAATGATATTAATGTTATTATGCAAATGACTATTAAGAGAGGAGAATGTAAGAATATACAATATTCGCAAGGGTTTTTTAAGAACGGATTCAATAACTGAACGTTAAACATTCAACATAAACAATTTTGATATAATAACAAAATTCTTACCCATAAAATCTACACAGATTCCACATGATCAATTAAAAAAGAGTATTAAAACCAGAAAAAGTCCTTTCTAAAGTCCTTTCTAATCCAACCCTTTCCGAATAGATCTTGAAACAAGAGCAACCACTTCAGGAACTATCGGTTATCATCACGCTGAACTGACTAATAATCTAATTAGACTTCCGAGCGATGACTTTCCGCTGTCAAAAGATGAATGCGAGTAATTCCAGAGCCCCAAAGGAAACTACTTGAGATGCGGGAGGGATGGCGACTCCGCGTCAAGATGTCAAAGGGAAAGGTAATAAATTGCTGTCAGTCAGCTCCAGCTCTTGTTCCTGCTCCTGTTCCAGCTCCAAGTGGCCGACTCCTCGGCAGCTGGTGGAAATAGGCCCGCGGCACTTTCAATTTCCGCAGCGGCATTTTTCAATGTGAACGGGAGGGAATTCCTTGGAGAGGCTGACGACATGCGCACTCTCGGTTTTGTCTCGAAATGTAATTAGTTGGATACTTCATTAACCACAGTCGACAATCAACAAATGAGTAATTAACTTGCGCCGTGGATACTCACTCACTCACTCACTCATTCAGTCTTTCGGCTACTCGCCGCCATCGTGTTCAGTTAATATTTCATAATTGAGCAATTTATTTTCGCCTCTTTGACAGGATCAAAGCCGAGGCCGACACCCAAGCGCCACATGCAAATTTAATGCTCGGTTAGTTGCCGGTGCGATGGCTTTGTGTGTGGCTCGGGCAAATGCAGGGAACTATCTTTGATCTGTTACTAGAGGGGAGTTTCCTGAATTTTTTTTGGCTACGTGGTATAAAGCATAGGGTCATAAATCTCACATCCTTTATAACACTTTACAAGGTGTAATAGCTTCAACAGGGCTGAAGGTCAATGGTTTTGGCTAAGCTTAGCAATAGTCAGTATAACAGTTTTTTATGCCTTAACATGTGTTATATTGCCCGTGGGCGATATAAAGAAAGGGGACCCCCGATCCCCTTTTCCAAAATCGAAATCGGTAAACCTTTACGATTTCGATAACCGGAGCAGACTTGATTAGTAAGTGAGTATAACAGTTCCTTATGCCTTAAAATGTATTATATTGCCCGTGTTTCGATATGACACCGAGCGTATGATTTTTACAAGCTTAATATTAACTCGGAAACTAATTGTAACAGATTAAAGATCTGTTGTATTCTCTTTATGCTGTCATAAAGTGTCAAATAACATATTACTTATACTGTTATACATATATAATCGTGATACCATACTTTAACTTATAATACGTTCCTGTGCTTTCACTATTATTACCTCTTTTATTTCTTTTTCTTTTTTATTTAGTTTATATTCTGTCACTGGAAAAACACATACTTTTCAAATATTATACGCATACTTAACTGGTTTTTTATGTTATTTTGCCCCATAAAGTGTATATATCATTGATCAGTATTAGAAGTTAACTTCCTTTCTTGTAATTTCCATTTTATTCACTGAATTTCCCATACAACTAATAATAAAAAAACAATCTTACAGGTAAACAAACCCGTGATTATTATTCACGCAGCGACTAATCAAAATCTGGCCGTGGAAAATGTGCAGGCGAATACTGCTTTTGTTCCGGAACTTCAAGTCTCTGTGCAGACATACAAGAACGTCTACAAGCAGGAGACTTGGAAGAATATGTGGAAGTTTAGTTTTTAATGTCGGATTCCCTTCCATATTTCATACATTTTATGTTGACTAACATATAAGTAGCCTGTACCTGTTGCAGCATACGAAATGATGCTACCAAATGAACTGTTGCGAGTTCGTCTGTTTGTAAAGCATGTCAAAAAATAAAAGACCCGTTCCCAAGTTGTCGTAAATTCCGTTTTGATTGCCCAGCAATGCCAAGAATCTGTGGTGGAAATTTATGCCTGGCAGTGGCTCCCCCATAGGACTTCCCGGCGGTCACCGAGGCGTGCGAGTGATTTGTTGCGGGGGCAACGCTGGGGGAAATGTCACAAGTTGCGCCACTTTATGCTTGTGATAAATTAATTAAAATTAGACAATAACTACGACGGGAAGCCGGCTAATGAGCTGGAGACGATCGACAAGGGCACCGTCTACAGCGTCTGTCGCCCAACTGCAAGCAGATCTTGTAGAACATGTCAGCGCAACAAATTTCAATTAGTTCACGCTTCACTTATTCGACGGCAGCAGAGCAGTCATAAAAAGAAAGTGCCGCCCCCCAGATGGAGCTGCCAATGGGGACGAGTGCTATATGCGCATGCACTGAGAGGAATTGTGTCTACTTATTGTCATTGAAAATAGTTGGTTACCTTTTGAGGATTTTTTGTAAAAGAAAAATGTATTTTATTTGCAATCCTTCTTATAATTCAGGTAATTTAGGAATCTAGATCAAAAGTATTACCTTTTATCTAATAATCTAATCTAATCTATTATCTAATAAACCCTAATTTATTAGTTCGTGAGATCGTGTTTTCCCAATGTGACCAGGATTGCTTGTGAGGCACAAAAGCATGAACGTTTTCCAAATCTGGTCACACTTTTTAACGGTATCTGCAGGGTGCAGTTTATTATAACCTATAGACAGAAGCAGATCATTTCTTCTTTTTGATTACCATATGCTTTTTAAAAGAGAATCTAGAAGATATAACTTTAAACTGGTTAAAAGAAAATAGATAAGATAACTAGGATAAGCAAAATTGGAAGTATTAGCCAATAAATTACCAACCTATTATCTCCACCCCGTTTTCATTCCAACTTATATCAGTTGAAACTACAACCTACAATTTAAAAAGTCAAAAATGAAAGTTTTTAAATTAGTTCCTAATCTTTTGCTAATAAATAATAATTTCTTTTACAAGATTGCAAGGCTCCTCAAAATGTATTTGTCTTTTTATAGGTAACATAACTGTAGCTTTCTTACTTGTCTATACCCCATTTACTATATAGTTTTATAGATATTCGTATACCCAGAATATGAATATTTGGTAATGTTCCATTTATGTAAATAGACAAATGGAAAAAATTAAAATTACAAATTAAATATGTTATTCTTAAACTAATAATAATATGTAATAGTTATTCTTATACTTAATTATATGTTTTTCTTAAATGTGTGTTAGTTATTCTTTTATTTTATTATTATTTATCTAGTTTTATATAAAACTTAAATAATTAACTACAAAATTTTCCATGTGCACCATAATTAATTGAAACAACTAAATTCGGTTGTAAAACGCATTTAGTGACTTTAATTGGGCGCACGATCGCCGCCCAAGGAACTTGAGGGCCAGACCTTTGGGAATATTGCAAAGTAAAGAGCTGCAAATGAAGACAAAAGTCCCGATCCCGATCCCGATCCCGATCCCTATCTCCACTCCAAGTTATTTTTGGGCTGTTTGCTCCGATTACATGTTTTCTGTCATAGATTAGCCGCGGACCGCCTTCAGTCCGCCGCAGCGCACTCAATTTCACACTCCCCCGCCCGGCCTCGCCTCAAACTCTGCTCTTTCAGCATCTGTTGCAGTGTCTCGAGTGACAAAGTGGTTCGAGGGGAGTATCGATTCTCAATGGCTGGCTGGGTGTCTTTTCTTTCTCTGTTCTCTGAGCTAAACTGCACATTACTTATGCAGGATGATTTACTGAGACGCGTGACAGATTTACAAGTTGCATTTACAGCATTAATTCATCATTAATATATAGAAGGGGTAAATAAATATATTCCAAATTTCCTTGGGTTTATTTTTCACACCTTCGAGTGACTTGTCATTTCGAGGAAACAATTACCGAATTGCACATGCCGCCATTTCCTGCCTAATTGCACTTGATGTGTATTTTATATATGACTTTATACATTTGCAACACATTTTCGCCGTTTTTCCCGTAATTATTATGAGGCGTTGACATATATATCGCATGCAGGCCCCGATTCGCGTGCAGTCGAATGTCGGCGGCATAAATAATTTAAACAACTCATTAAGACACTGTTGAATATAATGTTTTTATGACTTTTTAATGCATCCTCTAAAAACTACAATTATTTTTAAGTCAAGAGACATTTAGAGGTATTATTAAAAAAAATACAAGACCTGTGTTATTGGAATTATTAATATTAAAATTGAATAGTTAACATACACTAAATTGATAACTAAAATGTTACAGTAATAAAATGTATTTGTATATGATAAAAAAGGTTAGTGGAAAATCAGTTTATTTTAATTAATATTGACTTTTAGAAAGGTTAGTTTTCTATATAGCGTAAGCTTTTTTAGAAGAGACCCGACTTCCTCCTCAATATCCGATGCTAAAAACTTTTTTAAATCAACAATACTGCAAGTTCTTCATTCTGAAAGTGTTGTTTTTCCATTTGTAGCATTTAAAAATAAGTATTTTGTAGCTGTTATACTAATTCACATTAATATTAATATTAAATACATTTTATATTGAATTAGATAATAAATATTTCTTGAATTAAATGTAATCAAAGTTAAACAAACAAATGCCTCCTAAAATATATTTTTAAGCTAATTAGCCAGATCTACTATTATTAAGATTTGCCAGCTGCACTCGTTATTCAAATGAAATCCATATAAAAACGCCGATTGCCAACTGAGCACACTCAAAAAACAATAAAAAAGGGAAATGTATTTTGAATATATTGCGTTATAAAACGTAGCATCATTTCGGGAACAGGAAAACAACAAACATAACCCAGAGAAAAAAACATTGTATCCGTTGTTTCGTTGTGCTTTTCGTGCATGGCATGCTGCATTTTTATGTGCCATGAAATTAATTTACGATTACGACAATTTAAATTTTTAAAATCACACTAAAAATATGCTAACAACTCGGCCCGAGGAAAGTGTTAAGAGGCCAGAGGAAGCGCGGTGGCAAATGTGTCCCGGGATTTATACGCATTCCAATTTCGGGGGTTCAGATGAGGTCTGGCGGGGTCTTGAGAAAAAAGGGGGAATATTGTGTCGCTCTTTCTCTCTGTTCAATATGGCAAGTGTTGAGTTGTGTTCATATTTTGTCAGAAGTTATTTAATATCTATAAACAGACAAGGAGACACTCGTTCGTGGTCGGAGGGGTGGCAGCTGGAGAGATGAGGCTGCTGATGATGTGGCACTGACGTTTATGTGGCATCAAGACATAGGCGGAACTCGTTCACGGCTTATTTGGCAGCTCCTTTCGAGTTCGTTTATTGATGTTGCTGGCAAACAACAAGTCTTAAGTGGCTGTTACTTTATGGGCTTATTAAAAAAGGAAGTTGTTCTCCGGGTTTTATTAGCCAAAACAAAATGAAACAGAAGAGAAAAAAAAAACGGGGCAATAAATTCCAGGAGGAGCTCAGGTGTGTGTCAAGTGACAAGAGTTTCCACTTAACGTTAAGCATATGTTTTATTTTGATTTAATATTAATACAGGTTCCATCCGCTTGCCTTGATTAAAACATATCACAACTATCCACACAATTGAGGGCCTAATCAGGCATGCAGGCATCAGGCTCCACACATCCTTCCCTATCCTTTCCCATCCTATCTGTTTGGAGAATTTGGCCAGTGTCTGATTTGAAAATTATTTATTTATGGCAATCAGCAGCAGCAGCGCAGCTCGAATGGCAATTGTGTTTCATTTCTCTTAATACAGCTCGTCAAATAAACAAATCATGGTGTTAAGGCAAATGATGGATTGACATCACACACACAGGGCGCGTGTGTGTGTGTGTGTTTGTGCACTCAGCCAGTAGCCAGCAAGCCAAACATGGCCAAAACTGGAAATCCGAGGTACTGGTCAACAAAGCGGCAACAATGGCAGCCACGCACAGTGGCATTAAGAGGCTTTTTTTTGCTGATAAATATAAGTGAAACGAAGGATAGCCAGGGGGTTACAAGTGATGCTACATCATAGGGATGTTTATCGAGAGGAAAACTCTTGAGTTCAAAAGCACACCAAAAATATTTGTATCTTTTATTCATATTTGAATTTTTATGTAAATGTAAACAAAATTTTGAATTGAAAATTTCAATAATATAAAAAAACACCAGTACAAATTTCTTCAATTAATTTATTTTTTTTATACATTAGCAGGATATTTCAATTTTACTCAGAAGTTTGTTTTTTGAACCCATTAAACACACATAAATAAATTTGATCAGCAACAAATAAGCGAGTCAATCTAGCCAAGTTTTTCCGAATAAAAAAATGTAAAAAAAATTGTAATAACATTTTGAAATTGTTGGTTTAATAAAAACCAACACAAAAAAGCTTTTATTGAAAATAATGAAACTTATGCTTAGTTTTTTTTTGTTTAAGATTCAATTCGTTTAATAAATTAAATGGATTTGCAAATATGCATTTAGTTACTTTTAAATATCGAATTGTTTATGGACTTTCGCATTTAATATTTATAAAAAGTATATGCACATCATAGTCATAAAAAACAAATAATTAATTTGATTGTTTAAGTTTATAGAGGTTAAGGAAATGTTTAAAACTTAAGGGGCAAATATATAGATCCTCATCGTTTTCAGACAAGAACAGGAATCTCTAAAATATATTATTTGTCAGCTAAAATATACAATTGACATATTTAATAGATATGCAAAGCTTTAAGTTTAATTTAAACTTCAAGAGTCTGGTTTTTCACTCAGAACTCAGAAATTCAACATTCTTTTTCATTGTTGAGCACTGTGGGCGATGCGTCGATTTTTGCAGTTGCAGAGGCAGCAGGAGCAGAGATGGAGTGGCTATATTTTGTGGCATGTGCTGGCTGTTTGTTCGCCTTTGTTGCCGCAGTGGCTTTAAAATTTGCTTCCCCCTCTCCCTCTCCTCCCCGTGGCAGCGCACTTTATTTTTATTTTCCACACTTTTTCGTGCGACCTGACTTGGCACAGAAAGAAACAAAGCGGAGGACGGGGAGGGAGGCCAGGACCAACACGAAAACATTCATAAAATATGCATTATGCAATCTAAGCTCGTGTGAGCGTTGCTAAATATTTTATGCACATGTATTGTGCCAAACACAATCGCACAAACATCTGCGATGGTGTATTGTGTAGTTTATGATTTTGTTTTCTCATTTTTTTTTATTATTTTATTTTCCGAGGCCACTGAATGTATTCATAATCGTTAATATATCTCCAAAACAAAGGCAAATATCGAAATTAACAAATTCCTTTATGTCAAAAATATATTCCACGCCTCACCGAAGACAAATGGCAAGGAAAAAAATATATATGTTTCGTTGGCTAAAAAAATCTGAAATAATAAAAACATTAAATAAAGTTTTAAAATCACATGTGCCGTTTAACACATTGAGCCGGGCATTTGCTTTCCATTTTTAATGCGTCTTCCCGTCGCACTGCGCATAAATTTCAACTTAAATTGCGCGCGCAGGCCAAAAATCGAGAAACCAAAAAAAGAAAACAAACCGAATGACCAGGGTCTTCCACTCTGGCCTTTGGGCTACCAAACGCCGCCCACTTAACGCCCTGGGTGGCTGCTGCTATCTCTCTCTCTCTCTGTCCTCTCCCCATCCCACTCGCTCTTCCAATAAGATCACTGCCAATTAGCATCCGAATGTGTGTGTTTATTTTCGGCGGGATTTGGTGGTCGTTACGAATGGTTTATTTTGATTTGCCTAAGCAGGCAGCTTCGGTTCTTAATTTCAGCATTTCGAAACTATTAAATTATGGGCAAAATGTCGTTGCTCTTTGATCTGGCTGCCAAATGTCTTTGCTGCCGGGTCTGCCTATACGCACATTCAGGTATAAAGACACATTTTTGTATATATCTTTATTACTGGCCTTCTTCTCTTTGTTCTGTTCACTGTTCTGGCGGCGACGTTTCGTTTACGGCCTTTTAATGAGAATTATGTGACTTTAATTTATGTCTCAATTTTGCGCATATTAAAATCTTTATTTTGTTATGCGACTTTCTGCGTTTTCGGGATGTGGTCAAAGTTGTGAAAAATCATTTTTAATGATTATTGCTTTGAACAAAAAATTAAAGGCAATTTTTGTGTGCCTCGACATTGAGATACCCGGTATTCCATGGTAATTTCTTTAAGGTTTTTCAACTTTATGAATTTATAATTAATATTTAAAAGAATACAACTTTTTTTTAATAAGATTTTTTGTTTTTATACGATTTTTTAGTGTAAATTGGCATTAAAAATAATAATAGATTTACATTAGGTAAACATGTTTTCGGAGCAACTTTACTTTTTACGTTTTTTAATTTTTGAGGTTCTTGATTTTTTACAGAATGAGATGTCTAGATCGTTTCGAATGTAATTACAAAAATCTGTACGATCGAATGTGGTTTGATGTACATACATACATGTGTATACAGCTTTAAATCCATCGACTTTCTTAAACATAAATCTTTAGCTATTATTTTCCAGTTTGCTAATTTATTTTATAAAAATATGCCTGAAATTATACATTTCCTCAATTTTTACCTAATAACTACCTGCAATTGACAAACCAACTCACATATTATCACTGACTGTCATATCTTCTCCAATAGTTCTTTGTAATTGTTCCAGAAAAATAACAAAAACTCCAAGCTAGCAAAAGGCAATTGTTGCTTCTAATGACTGCAGCTTTGAAACTATTTAAATGGCCTCGCCAAGTGTCGTCTCATGCGGACACATTGTCCTGGCCGCAAAATAAATATCCTGCTATTCTGCTGGCCAACAAGAGCTGCTCCAAAGCATGACCCTGCTCCAAATGGAATGCTTTCTCCTTACTCCAGCTCACGTGAACTGCCCCCAATTACACAGAGAGAATAGGTCTTTTATCTTATAATTAAGTTAAATAAAAATTTATTTAAATTTTTAAAGGATAGAATATATAATGCTAGATCTTTAGGGATGTTTACACGGTTGAAAAATGATAGAAAAATTCTCATTCTTCTTAGATGAGAGATAAACAGGGATAAAAAAAACTTAGAAGATTTAAATTTATATACAAATGACGGATTTATTAAAAATTTAAGTAATTTCCTAGTGACACAAAAAAGTTTTTGAAATTTTATAAATTACTTATTTGTACTTAAACAATTTCTAAAACTTGCAAGTTTTAAGACTTCAATACTTCATATTTTTCCCCGTGTACAATCACCAACCCTCCAATGTCCTTTCAGAGCCATTCTCATGCACACTCTTACACACACACACAAAAACACACACACATTTAGAGTCACAGGAAAATCCACAGCGAGTACAGCAGACTTAATATCTAAAGCAATTTACAGTTATGAAAATAAGAGACATATCCGCAAAACGACAAGCACAGTGCGCCACCGCAGCAACACCAGCAACACCAACAGCAACAAGGACAACAATAAGGAGCTGCTGGGGAAACGGACGCAGGACGAAGTAGGGAACAGAGCAAGCGAGAAACTTCTGCTAACGAAGTAAGTACCCTGGAGGACACTTAAGCGTGCGACCCCCAGCCCAACCGGCGACGAGCGTCATAATGTCGCCAACATTTTCCGAAATTACACACAAATGACAAAATAAAAGGTGCAAAAAGTCGCCAAAAAGGACAAAAAAAAGAAAACAACAACAACAACAGAGCTTTGAAGGGGAAGTGGCCCTTGTACTCGCCTCTCTCTCTCCCTCGCTCTCTCTCTCTCGCGCTCTGAGTGAGTTTCCGCTGGCGGCCATGTTGAAACCATTTGAGTGGCTCTCTTCCGATAGGCTGCTTTGTGAGGGCGTGGCCTAGCGAGAGAGCAGCTAATTTGGCACTGAGCAAGCGCAAAGAGCGGGGAAATGCTAACGGAAGCCAAGAGCAACGGGTGGCGCTTTGGGTGGCTGTGTGTGTGAGAGAGAGAGAGAGAGGGGGAGAGTGGGTGGCAAAGCGCTAAGTTGCGGCTGGCAAAATGAGGGTTAAATCGCGTGCATAATTTAGCAGTTCATTTCATTCATTTGAGTGCAAGTGCTCAGAGATGTGCGCTGCCTAAATGCTACCTCCGGCAGCTACAGCCACTTCCGTTTCCGCTGCCACCGCCGCCGCGGCCGCTCTCTCTTGAGTGCGCTGGCGCAGTATCTACACAGCCCGTTTACCGCTACAATGACAAGCATTTATGGCAATTAACACTTTAGCTGTTTATATGCTGATGCCGCTGTTGCGGACACTTAATCGTGTCGGCCATTAGAGCCGGCAGCAGGCACCAGTCCCAGTTCCAGTCCCCAGTCCCTGTTACCATTCCGAAATTCAAAAATCTACTTGCACTTTATGCAAATCACGTTCCCTTTCGCTTAACCAACTTTTTTTCGACTCTCCGGATAGCCGTAGTCCGACCATTTCCGTTTCCGCTTTTGCGTTTAGTGCAAATTCAATATTGTAGCAACAGAAAACGTCCGCTCTGGTTCAGATCACTCGCAAGACTGCTGTTTTTATTCTCTCTTTTCTTTTGTGTGTATGCATGTATATCACAGTTTATCACATTTTAACGATATGCGTAGGGCTGCTAACAGTGTATGTATGTGTATATATAAAGATATGCTTAAGGCTACTAAAGAGTGTATGTATGTGTAAATATAAAGATATGCTTAAAGCTACTACAATATCGTGCATAATTAATTTGCAATTAGCACGTTTCTGTTTTTGTTTTCG
>VNJR01002555.1:0-10549 GCA_008042585.1 Drosophila punjabiensis | reverse complement strand
TTCTTTCTCCTCTCTTTCTCATCTTTATTGGCCACAAAATTGAATTTAATTGCCGTGTCTCGACTTCGTTATTTGGCCTTTTTTTTGTGTTGTGTGTTGGTCTTTTCTTATGACTTTGCTGAAATTGTTGCTCAATTCTATAATTATTTATGCATTCTGTGACTGCAAAAGCGGTTAACATGTCTCGTTAAATCTTTATTGGATATTAAAAGTGGGCATGGCCGGGCTTTACATTCATTTACATTGTTTGAGGAAAGAAAATGAATTCAGATTCTGATGTGTGTGACAGAATTTTCGATTCAGTATTTATGCGATGCTTAAGCCTGGAGCACGTACAAATTGGGTAATTAATAAAGTAGGGCTTGAACATTAAAATAAGGTTTAAAATTAATGTTATAAAATTGATGTAGCTGAAAGAATATGAGTAAGTTTGTTGAAGAAAAGTTTCCTGGTAGATATTGCAATAATAATAACAATAATAATAACAATAACGAATAATAGCGACAATCAAGAAAGCAAGCAACACGACGGGTAAAAGTAAAGAATCTGTGACAGTCGACAGTCGACAGTCGGCGCTCTAAACGACAATCATCATTTTGAGTGCTGTGTTTGTGCTTCAGGTGGTGGAACATCAACGCGGCAATCAAAAACGATTAACAAGATCGCACCACTCCACTCTGAGGCGACCAACCACCGCGAGTCGACACCACTTGCCCCACCAGATGACCCACTTGGCCGGCTTTGACAGATGTATGTCAACTGCAGCAGCAGCAGTCGGAGAATTTTACAAGTTGTTAAGTGTTTTTGATACAAAAACTAGGAACAGTCGCAGCCCCGACAAGCTTCAGCTCCAACTTAAGCTCTATCTTGAATTCAGTGATGCGAATGATACCAACAAGTAGCTTAATCAACCATTAAAATATACTTGTTACCTTATTTATAATAAATAAAGCTAAATATATAAACACAAGAAAATTAAGAATATTTATTTTGACCTAAGTAAGTAAATAGCAGTTGGAGGAAACTCATTAGGAATCTTGCTAAAATACTATAAAATTTTTACCATATAGCTAGATCCGTCTTAAAGCTAACCAACTCTGCCTCGGCTTCAGTTTCCACTCAATAAAGCTGACTAGTATCCGACATGTGCAACAAGTTTAGCAACTGCGGCGATGACGATGCCAACTTGAGCTCCAGCTCCGACTCCGGTTTGAAATCCGGGTGCAGGAGCAACTACAACTGAAATGTAGTGCAACATTTGGCCGCTGGTTTTGTTGGTTTTTGGGGTGTCTGCCCGCCAGGCAGTACCCATTCCCCCCCTCACCTTACGCACTCCCGTTGGCAACCCGTTTGCTGTCAATGGGAGCAAGCCAAGTCAAGACGCGGCCAAGCCAACCATGACTTGGCCAGCCCCAAAGAAAGACTTTCCTGGCGTTCCTAAAGTAGCCAAAAAAACACAAAAAACTTAAATATATATCTGAATATATTTTTTTAATTACCAATCGTAAAGTGCGGCCGCCCAAAATATTTTTTGGAACAGAACCAAAAGTTTAATAAGCATGACACATGTGCCTCAACCTCAACCTCAGGCCGGGACGGGACTTGGCTTCAATTACGGTAATACACCCACCTGGTATTACCTTCTTACCTGCCCTTCCTCCTTCCTCTTCCGCATAAATGCACGGGTGAGAGGAGCTGGAAAGCATAATAATTTTTCGGGGCTTCTTGCTAATTATGCTATCTGTGATGTACTAGATGTTGCGCGCCATATAAAACAGATTTAGAATAATGAAATTTTAAAATAGAGACTTAGGGCGGAGTTGGAAAAAGTAGCAGGGGAGATCTTTTATAAAAACAAGACTTTTCTGAAGATTATATGTTTAAGTTTGGTGGGATTACATTTATTAAAATTACAACTTCTACAGAAGAAATCATTTAAATAAGGCAAATCAAGTCTCAGAATGCATAATAAAGAGTCCTACTTATCATATAATTATACTTTTTAAGCGAAACTAATCATATTAATTAGTAAATTTATATAATTAAATTTTCTGGCTTAAAGTTTTAAATGTAAGTCCTTTGATTAGTAGCTTCAAAATATTAAATCTTTTATTTACAAGTCCAAAGCTCACAAAAAACCCGTGGTACCGCTTACATAGCTCAGGAATTTCCCATGAAATCCAGCCATAAAATTGAAGTGGATTCATGCTTAAGAAAAAGGTACTTATGTAAGAGGTTACCTTCTTGTAAATATTTCTATTTAACAAATTCTAAAAAATGGAAATCCAAAGATTCTGATCAATATTTAAATATTAAATTTAAATTACGCAGCTATTCAGTAAATGCTGCAATAACATTTTAGAAATATTTGCTGGTGTCCTCGATTTCCTTATTCAGTTCTGCCATAACAATTACCCCTTTCCTTTCGCCCCTTCTTGACGCACACACACACACGCACTTTAAAGACAGCAACAATTTAGGGCTTCGTGAGCAAGTTGAACAACTTTCATTTAAGTGCTCACCTTTTTGTGCACTACCCCAAATATAAAAAAAAAAAATTAAAAAAAGTACCAACAGCAACAACAAATTCCAATTTAAATGGGGAACTCAAAAAGATACAAAAATACAAAAAAAAAATACAGCAACAAAAACAGTTTATAACGACGTGATTCTTTTGCATTGTCTGTAAGCTTCTCCATTCCGACTGCTTTTGGCCGAAAGTGTGCTCATAATTAGCCCTTTTTGTTGACGTTTTTTATTTTTTCTTTTTTTTATATTTTTCTTTCGGGGCCAGAGCGTTGCACAAAATTAGCAACTATTACGCTTCTATTATTGCTATTGTTGTTGCTGGTGTGGTGGCTTCCGCAGAGAGTGTAATCTTGGCTTTTAGCCGATGTGAAAGTAACAGTTTTCCATCCGTTTGTTTGCTAGCTTTTTGGCCTTTCTGACGCCTGCCATTGAAATGCTCTCCCATTCCGGGGGAATCATAATTGGAGTCATTATACTAAAGTACGGATTCAGGCAGATATCTGTTTGCTCAGAAAATATTTATCCAATTTTAATTGGGGCTTCATGGTTGTAGGTACACAGAACTAATAAATTTACTTTGACATTTCTAAAGGGTACCAAGTATGATAAAATATTGAAATATTTTAAATCAAATATTATTATTTTATTATATTTATCGATTGTATCGTTTGAATTTATTAAAACTTGTATTTTATTTAAGATACAATTTATTAACCTATATTAAAAATTAAAAAGAAATTCCACAACAAAAAATAAACTGCATTTAAAAGGAAGTCTTATAAATTAGTTCATATATAAATTATTCCTTAAAGTTAGTAATTTTGTCTTGTTTTAAATTATAAATTAATTGTAAAACATTAATATTCTTTATCGTAAAAAGATTAACTTTACTTTAATAAAAATTAAAATAGAAATTCCACAACAAAAAAAAAACTTCATTTATAATGAACTCTTTTATCACAGTTCATACCTTATTTATTCTTTAAGTTTAAAGAGATTAACTTAATATTTACTTAATATTCACTCCTTAACAGCAACGCAGTTACTCACTGTAAATATTAAGTTAATCTCTTTACAGTAAAGAATAATAATGTTTGGCAAATAAGGGAAGAAATTTTATGTCCGGAATTTTATTCACTGAAAATTGCTTACGTAACTTCTGTTAATTCCACTTTAGGTGAAGGTTATGGGCCTTCACCACCCACGTGTCCTTCGTCGCACATATGTGCTGGTCGTGTGCCGGTCAACAAAAAAAAGGGATAATGGTCGGATCTTTACGTAACAATAGAATAAATCTCTCTTGTCTTAAAGCAAAATACCAATCGAAGGTCAATTGCTGCACAGCAAAAAATTGTTGTTACAGAATTCTTTAGTCAAAAAGGAATTACCAGTTTTTTAAGAATATTGTATATTAAATCTACGTTCATGGGGAAAAGGATTTATTAATGAAAATCTAATAAAAGGAGCATATCCTTAAATACACGTTTTTATATTTTTATATATATTTATTTAATACCAATAGATACTTTTACCTACACCTTTCTCAAACTAAAAAAGGATTTAAATTATTTGGACTCTATAATATTCAATTATTTTCTTTTCGGTAAGAAGTTTAATTAATTATATTTTCAAAAAATACAATTAAATTTGGGAACCTATAAAATATCTCAAAATACTTTAAAATGTAAATTGCAAAAGCCTTGGTATACATTTTTACTTCATCAACAAGATGTGTGAATAAGGAGTTGTCTTACATCCGTTAGTGTGAACACATATCCCAGAAGGGTTTCCGGCAGTGAGAAAACTGAGGAAACCAGGATTCGACACGCTGCGGATTAGTTTGGGAAATTGGGTCAATCTCTTGTCACTCTGGGCCGTGTCACATGCAAAACATTGCCGCATGATTTACGACTTGGCCGAGGCAAGACAGATTCCGATACCAATCCGCGGCAGACAGTGGACGGCGGACTGTCCACGGTGACAGCAACTGCAGCAGCATCACCATCGAGAGTAGCTGGCAATGCGGATGCAACATTTGTCGCCGGCTTGTCTTTTGTCATGGCCATAAAACCACGGCCGCTGACTGTTTGCCGTTTTCCACTTAAAGTCCCCGCCATAAAATTGTAAATTTCACCGTTGGCCCGTCCTTTGACATTGTGTGTTTGCTCTTACCTGCCCCTGCAACTGCCCCTCTCCCGTTAAATGATGCAAAAATGGTACGGATATTTACTTAATGACGTCCTCGCCGAAGAAGGGTTAAAAATGCTTTTACTATTCCCCTTGAACTATAAAAATGCAGAATTCTTTCTCCGCGTAATGCTGAGCTCATGCGTGGATAAACAAAGGCGAAGTAGAGAAGGAAAAATATATAATTCCGGAGGCCAAGGGGAGAGGGAAGAAAAGAAAATAAAAATTGGGTCAGGGCACACCTCTTTATAGCTGACGGCACCGCCGAATTGCTGTCCATCTCATATGTATAACTCATAACAAGGAACGCCCACAGCACACGGAATTTGTTTTCTTGCTTTATTTATTTTTTTATTTATTCTTTTTTTTCACAAATCGACACTAAAAGTTGCCCACGAGAATGAAAGATTACACAAAAAATGCAAACACAACTGCTGGACACTCCAAAAATTTGGCACAAGAATTACGGAATAAACCAATAATGATGTTTACCGTGGAGTCAAGTTGGGAAGACTGTGCGAAAATTTTTTTATCCTATCCCTATAATATAATATCCTTTTAAGTACTTGTATTGAATATAAAAAATATAGTTTAAACATTTAAACTAAATAATACACATTTATTTGGAATTTAAAGATGATAGAACGTACCGAAAACAAATCAAAGTATAATGGAACCTCCAATGAAAAAAAGAAATAATGTAGTCTTCTAATACCATAACAAAAATTTTAATATAAGTAGCTAATACATTTAAAAGAATATTTAAATATATAATTTTCCAATAGAAAATATAAACAAAAGACATATATTTCTTCTTAAATATGTTTCGCAGATAAAATACGAATAAATTAAATTATAATAATAATAAAAGTACTATAATTTATATATTAATTATATTTTCCCTGGTTTATTAGCTTAAACAATATTATTTGTAAGATTTATTTACTACCTGCTTATATTATTGTCTTGACCAGGGACCCTAAATAATAAATCGGGAAAATTTCCAAGTTAAAAAAGTCTACATTAATTACAAGAATTTCATGAATTTTTTTGTCTAGTTTGCAGCATGTCCTTGTAGGGGACATCTGAAAAATTAATTGTGCGCTACAAACTTGGCAAAAAAAATGCATAACTTACTTTTAGTTAATGTAGACTTTTATTTTGAGCAAAAAACTAAAAATCCAAAATAATCATTATTGTTGATGTTCATTTTGTTGCTAAGAAATAATGATTATTATTGATTTATATTGTATAACTCATTATTAATAAAAAAAAATTAATGTGTAATTATCACGTGATTTTTAAAATAAAACTTATAATGATTACGGTCCCTGGTCTTGACTGAATATATTTTTCGCACCAATGCTTCCTTATTTCATTAAAAAGACATTCTCTTTTGTGTACAAATACAATACAACAAAGTTAAACACAAATACTGGAAACCGTGGATTCTTTCTTTTGGCCAAAAACCCAAAAATTGGTTAAAGAAGAAGCGAAATAAGTAGGGTTGACATATTCAGGTTAAAGAGATGCGACTAAAGCCCACTTTTGATCTCATTTGCTTTGCAAAGAACGGCGGCTAAAACATTCTGATTCACTTTCATGCGCCGAACGAACACCATCTCCGATTGTTCGTGCGGTTTTCGGGCCCAAAAAAAAGAGCTAACAGCAGAAATGGTGGCCAGAGAAGGAAATGCAACAACAACAATAAGGAGCTTGGAAGATTTTATTTGCTTAGCCAACGCTGTGAATATTTAATTTGCGCACTCACACACTCGAATATATATAAATATATATACGAAGAGAGGCTTTAACGACACTGGTGACCCAGATTTTGGGGGCAAGCTTAAGCTTAAAAGCTACAACGCTAATAAGAACAGCAATGCCGCCGCCATTGCCCACACAGACACACTTGAAAAACACAACAAAATAAATAAAAAAAAATATACCCAAACGCCAAAAGCATTGTTGTTATTGTTATTCTTTTTTTCTCTCTCTCTCTGTGCGTGCTGAGGAAAGATACTCACTAATTAACCCAAAGCCAGAGTCAGAGCCAAAAGAATCAACCGAAAAACTCATTTGCAAATTGTGCCCGAAAGAGACGGAGACTTTGAAGAAAAGAAAGGGCTAGATTTTGAAGATTTGGGAGGGAGGGAGAGAGAGAGAAAGAGTGGAGGTAACACCCAAATATAAATATACATAAATTATGCCTAGGAAACCCCAAAAAATCATAGAGCTGTGCTTGTGAGTGTGCTCAGAAGTTGGCCAAAGACAAATACATATGACATCATATCGGTGGCCTCATTGTTAACATAAAAAAACGCAAAGAGAGTATGATTTACTGTATGAATTTTTACTTTTCTTGGAAATTAATAACTAGACCTCAACAAGGCCGGATGCTTAGGAGAAATTTGTTTGACAAAAAATAATTAGAAAGAAGAATTTATAATAAATTATAATAATATTATTTAATAATAATACCCAATTATTAACTTAAAGATATTATCACATTAACGATTTCTGAATATAAAATAAATACTTATGAATAGTTTTAACATTATCATTTTATTTTAAAGAATATTTAGATATATTTTGCCAATGATAAAAAACGCAAAAAAAAAGTATTATTTACTGTATGAATTTTGACTTTTCTTGGAAATTAATAACTAGACGGATGCTTAAGAGAAATTTGTTAAACAAAAAATAATTAGAACGGTGATTACATTTTTATAAAATAAATAGATTATAATAAATTATATTAATAATAAACCCAAATTATTAACTTTAACTATTTATTTGAAATTTGACTTAACTTAAATAATATAAAACAAATACTTATAAATATTTTTAGCTTGTCATTTTATTTTAAAGAATAATATAAAGATATATTTTGGTAATAATAATAATTTAATTAATTATGTTTAATTTTTAACGGTTTTAATATACGAAGAAGTCCTGGTACAACTGAAAACTTATATTAAAATTAATACCTATTGTTCTAATTTTTATATTAAGGACAAACAATATTAGGCTGAGATTATTTACTATAAGATTATATTATTAATTAAATATTGTTCTAATTTTATATTAAGGCTTAAAAATTATTAAGCTCAGATTATATAAAATTATATAATTAATATAGTATAGAATAATTATGTTATCTTATACTTGCTTTATAATTGGTTTTCCATCATACGAATCCTTTCAAGTAAACCATTTACAGCTTTAGTTTCCTTTCGATTTTTAAAATTAAAATTCTCTTTAAATGACTCAAACTTGGTAAAAACCCTTTGCCACCTGCAATCCCCTTTCTTTTTCTTTCTTCTGCGACTTCGGATTTTACAATACCTTCAGAAATCCCTCACAAGCACACATGCATATTTGGAGCTCATTTATTGTCCAGCATTGTTAAGTAACCATCATCATCTGAGTTTTTTTCTTTAACAACTTTTAATGTTTACATTTGGCGCTTTGGCCCAAATATTCTGGTAACAAAAAAAGCTGACAGCGGTTCCCAACTCCGTTCCGAGTGGGAGTGGGATGGCGAGTGCTGCGGGCGAGCCGTCTCTCTCTGTATTATTCCTCCTCTTCGCTTGGCTTGAAGTAATCATTGTCATGCAGGCGATTCTGCTTCATTATTTCGCCGGCTGTACCCACGCTTCTTGCCATCTTCCCATCTTACCTTCTTCCACTTGATAGCCATCGTAATGAGCTTTAAGTTAGAGGGTTCTGATCATCATCTCATGACGGTTTTTTTTTTGGGAACAAGATGAAGATGCTGCTGGCGCATCGCCTCCGTCATTTGTTGGTCACGCTGATGCTGGGGCTTTTGTTTTAAATACTCTTGTGTGAAGATGGGTCCATTGATTAAGGTAAAACCATGGACCATTTTTTTGAGTAACTAACTTATACATTAATGATTAACTTGTGTTATAAAATTCATCAAATAAATGTTTTCTTTTTTTCGTAAATTGATTATAAAATTACACACGAACTATAGAAAAATAAAATTTTCTCAGTAAAAATAATTTTTATACAACTCCAAGACCTTACAATAAAACAATTAAAATGTTTAGACTAAGTTTCAACAAAGGAAACAAGTCTTAAAAGTTTTTAAATAAATATTAGCAATATTTATTACTATATTCTTAAATGTTAGAGCATTTAATTTTCTGCTAGTATCTGCCATCTTAAGAAGTAGGTATTTTCTTTCGATTTCATTGCTTTTTTTTTTGCTTTTGCTTGCTTAACCAATATTTTGCCGGTCGATAATGAAAGGAAAGCAAAACCGGTGGTCAGGGTGCGCGGAACGGAGCCGAGAAGCTGGAGATCCCACAAGCCACAAGACCCGAAATACACAACAAAAGCTTATAATCATCAAGAGTGAATCTGCTGGTGAAATGGTCTCGGTTTTTGTTTTTGGTTTGGTTTTTTATTTTCGTGGCGGTACACACACCGTCATTCAGTCATGTTTGTGGTTTAGACTTTGCTTTCTTTCGAGGCGGTTTCCATGGGGGGGATTTCATAATATTTGCATTGGTGTGGACCTTTTTGCTCTTACAGGTGTTTGTGTGACCCACTTTCGGGCGACATCCCACCGCGATGCCTGAGAAGTTCTGCCCCGACGACGCAAGAGCCAACAAAAAACACGCTCTCTGAATGATGCGGTGGGCATTTCTCGGAAAGGCTAATATTACACTGGTTAAAAGCCCAATTCATTCGTTGAGGGAGACGTGATGCTCCAGGGTCGAAATAATGAAAACAAAAAAAAAAGAACTCATGAGTTGCAAATTTAGCAAGCTCCGGTACAAATATCAATTTGTAGGAAACAAGAAATATAGCAAAAAAGAACATTATCTTTAGTAAATTGAGCAACCAGTATATGTTGATTAGTTACTTTTTTTAGCTTTGTAGATATAATTATTTTTTTTTTTTTAGCAATTTCTTACTGTTCTAAAGAAAGTACGAGGGGGATCCCCGGGTAGCGAAATAAAAAATTAGAATCGATTATAGAATTGTTTAATGTAAAAACTATTTAGAATATAGATAACCTTTAGAGCAGAGCAAAAATGTAGTTATATTATATAAATCAATAATAATCATTATTTTTAACCAAAAAAATTAAATAAAAGTTATCATTTTTGTTCTATGTGGATTCTAAGTGGTTAATTTTTTAAATTTAAAAATATCCCGATTACCATTATTTACGGTCCCTGGTTTAGATATAATATTAACTTCGATTCTATACAATGTGTCAGCCAATTATTTTATTTATTTTTTTAGGTTAAATAACTTTAAGATCATATATACTTTGTGAATATGATATCATCCAGTTCTTTAAGTGGCGCACCTATTGGCCAATTCACTAATATTTTAACAGTAGAGGTCGCTTTTATTTTATGTAGAATGTAGACTTTTATTTACATGTAAAACGTTAGCTTGTAACAACTTTAAAACTAAAACTAAAACTAAAACTAAACTTTAAACTAAAAAACTTAAAAAGTACAATGTTATAAAAGAAAATTAATTTTCTCAATTTTAAATTGGGGTTTATTTGTATATAACAGTGCTACCAATGACTGTATTTTCAATAATCCAATTTTACCAATATAAAACAAAAATAAAAATAAGCATGTTAATAATTATACATTTTTATTTGAATTAAGGCATCCTTTAATTTAAAATTATAAGAGATCGTTTTGGTAAGTATTAAATTATTTATTAAAATACCTATATTATTATTGTATTTCTAAATAAAGCATATCCAAAAGTCTGAATGCACGCAAAATAAATTAACCTGCAACCAAGGTTAGTCCGAGCTAGTAATGAAAAA